>PISX010015432.1:0-49619 GCA_004024625.1 Mellivora capensis | reverse complement strand
CAACATGGACGGGACTGGAAGAGATTATGCTGAGTGAAATAAGTCAAGCAGAGAGAGTCAATTATCATATGGTTTCACTTATTTGCAGAGCATAACAAATAACACGGAGGACATGGGGAGATGGAGAGGAGAAGGGAGTTGAGGGAAATTGGGGGGGAGATGAACCATGAGAGACTATGGACTCTGAAAAACAACCTGAAGGTTTTGAAGGGGCAGGAGGTGGGATGTTGGGGGAGCCAGGTGGTGGGTATTATGGAGGGTACGCATTGCATGGAGCACTGGGTGTGGTATAAAACTATGAATTCTGTTACGCTGAAAAGAAATGAAATTTTAAAAAAAGAAAAAAAAAAAAAGAAAAGAAAACAGGGGCAGCTGGGTGGCTCAGTGGGTTAAGCCTCTGCCTTAGGCTGAGGTCATGGTCTCAGGGTCCTGGATCAAGCCCCCCATCAAGCCCCCCCATCAGGCTCTCTGCTCAGTGGGGAGCCTGCTTCCTCCTCTCCCTCTGCCTGCCTCTCTGCCTACTTGTGATCTCTCTTGCTGTCAAATAAATAAATAAAATCTTAAAAAAAAAAAAAAAAGAAAGAAAAGAAAAGAAAACTGATGGTGGCATATTTTACCTAATTACAAAAAAGATCAAATGAACCTTTTCGGGAGGTCATAAAAGTGAACATTTTATTTTTTTTTCTAATTTTTAAAAATTAACATATAATGTATTATTTGCCCAAGGGGTATAGGTCTGTGAATCAACAGGCTTACACATAAAAATGAACATTTTAATAATGAATTAGAAAGTCACTGCTGAAGTCATCTGTTTTCCTGACTTAGGACAATAGAAGTTGTGTTTAAAGCTGATCCCATAAAGAAAAACAAAACAAGACCAATCCAGAAACCATTCTACATTTTAAAATGTGCTTCACTCAGGAGAGAATAGAGGTATTTAAAGATTTTATTTATTTATTTGACAGACAGAGAGCACAAATAGGCAGAGAGGCAGTGGGGGGGGGGGAGCAGGCTCCCCGCTAAGCAGAGAGCCCGATGTGGGGCTCAATCCCAGGGCCCAGGGATCATGACCTGAGCCAAAGGCAGAGGCTTTAACCCACTGAGTCACACAGGCGCCCCGAGAATAGAGGTATTTAATTAAGTTTTTAAATGCCCAAATTTAAGTAGCCAATCGGACTGAATATTTTGAGTGCAATGTGTCCATTCATGAATAATCAATATATAAGAATGGCTTCATAAAAACTAAAAAGCTCTTTTGTCTCCAGTACCCAGGGATATTTTCTATTATTCCTAGTGTTCTGACCAACCTTTCACAGATGCTGGATCCCTTAAGAGTTTGGGTGTCAATCCATAAAACTCTATAACCTAAAAAATTTTTTCCTTTCTCCCCTTGAGCAAAACTTCTGCTAAGAACTTCACATACGAATTGAGAAAAAAAAAGTTTAATCTGAAACAAATCAAATCTCTAGACTTAATTTTCATTTTACAGGGAACACAGGAAGAAAAAAATAAGTTAAATGACACACAAGGAATAGAAGATATCCAGAAAGTGAGCCATTCTATAAGAACGCTGGTTTAGACTCTTGGAGGGGTGATAAAAAGGAAAAAAAAAATAGAGAGAGAGAGAGAAGAAAAACAAAAGAAAAGAAAAAGAAGAAAGGAGAAGGAAAGAAAAGGTGGTATTAATGCATTAGATAAAAAATTAGCAAACCTCATCCCATGGGCCAAATGTGGCTTACCCCTGGTTTTTCTTTTCTTTTTATTAAAGTTTTGGAATTATTATTGGAAGACAGGTTGATTCCTTTTCATGTTGTCTATGGCTGCATTTGCACTGCAATGGCACAGCTGAGTAGTTGTGACAGAGACAAAATGGCCCACCAAAGCCTAAAATATTTATTATCCAGGTCTTCACACACACACACACAAAAAAACAAAAAAAACAAACCAACCCCTGCTCTAGATGAACAGAAATGGAAGGGATACAACACAATATGAGAAAATTTATCTGATCCTGGTTCAAGTAGTAGTAAGGTATATACATGTTCAAAACTGGAAAAAAAAGTTTTTGTTCCATTATTCAGCATCACAAATCACAAATCCACACAAATCCTTGAAATTTTGTCTTTTTTTTTAAAGGGTTGTACATCCAATTTTTAACCTCTGATCTAGTGATAAATTATATAAAATTAGTGGGTACAGGTTAATTTTGAGGCCAACTAAGTATATAGGTTTAAATGACACTTTTCAGGCTACCAGAAAAGGGAAATTAGACCCTTCACTTATATTATACACAAATTCCTAATGGGTTACAAAGTTAATGTTAATGTCAAAAGATAAACACAAATAAAAACAAAAATAGGAGAATTTTTGGAGGAGATCTAACAAAAATCAGGAAATCTAAAAAAGATTGACCTATCTGAATATATAGAAATTTGAAATATTTCTAAAGAAAAAAAAATCACATTAACAAAATAAAAAAGAACAGCAACTATACCACTTAACTGATTTAAAATTTCTAATACAAGGGCACCTGGGTGGCTCAGTGGTTTAGCCTCTGCCTTCGGCTCAGGTCCTGGGATCAAGCCCCAAATCGGGCTCTCTGCTCAGCAGGGAGCCTGCTTCCTCCTCTCCATCTCTGCCTGCCTCTCTGCCTGCTTGTGATCTCTGTCTGACAAATAAATAAAATCTTGAGAAAAAAACAAACAAAATAAAATTTCTAATACAAAAGCTTCTCTATATTGATAAAGAAATCATAAGAAATCCAAAAGAAAAAAACAAGCACAGGGGTACCTGGCTGGCTGAGTCCTAAGAACATGAGACTCTTGATCTCGAGGTCATGAGTTCAAGCCCCACAGTAGCTGTAAAGTTTATTTAAAAATAAAATCTAAGGAAAAAAAAAAAAAGAAAAAGTAAAACCAGGCACAGAATGCACACAGGCAGTGTGTGATTTAGATTTAGAGGAAATCTAAATGCCTGATAGACATTTGGAAAAACAGACTCAACCTCACTAGTGAGGAAGGAAATGCTGAATAAAGCAATAATGGGGGTATCTTTTATTAAATTCCAGGATAAGAAAAATTAAAAGAGTGATAACATTCAGGGATGGTAAAGATGTAGGAATGGACTGATCTTACGTACTGCTGGGAGAAGTGTAAATTCTTAAAACCTTTTGAAAAGTAATTAAGCAATAACTGTTATGAGTTAAAATACAGGGGACGCCTGGGTGGCTCAGTTGGTTAAGCGGCTGCCTTCGGCTCAGGTCATGATCCCAGTGTCCTGGGATTGAGTCCCACATCGGGCTCCTTGCTCAGCAGGGAGCCTGCTTCTCCCTCTGCCTCTGCCTGCCACTCTGTCTGCCTGTGCTCACTCTCTCTGACAAATAAATAAATAAAATCTTAAAAAAAAAAAAAAAAAAGAGAGTTAAAATACAGGACTTCCAGGGAAGATGGCAGAGTAGAAAGATCCTGGGTTCACCTTGTCTGATGGAAATAATTAGGTTAACACCCACATCTGTGTAAATAACTCAGACAACAACCGGAAGACTAGCAGAACAAACTCTCCACAGCTAAATGTGGACAAGAGGCCACATAAAGGAGGACAGGAAAACTGGAGATGCTGTAGGTAGCCAAACAGACCCAAGACTGTCCAGAGGAGGAAGGGATGACACCCTAAGCCAGGCATCCCCAGCCTGGGAAAACGAATCCCCATAACATTTGCCTATGAAAACCAGAGGGGCAGGCCTACAATCAGTGGGGCTTAGCATCTGGAACTTCATAAATCAGAGGATTCTGCTCTGGGAGAAGTAGAGGGCAATAGGAAACTGTGTCCCCACACTTAAAGAGACAGCACAACAAACAGCCCCACTGACATATGGCACAGAAGTGGCAGTTTGAAAAATGCAAGGGGTATACAGGAAGATTTATTTATGAATCTCAGAGTGTGTGCTGGAGGGGCGGGATATTTGGAAGACTTATCCAAGAGCAAAGGAGTTGGAGGGAATCATTTCCCTCCCTCAACCCTCAGCTAGATACATGGACACCGGTGCAGAGCCAACACTCTCTACCTAGCATTCTACCCTCTCAGGCTTCTGCAGATCTGACCCTCCAACCCACCTGGCCTCAGCAAGAGTTTTCCCAGTGGATGAAGGTCCCCTCTCACAGCACACCAGCAGGAAACTTGCTGGCACTGTGCCATACTCCACCCCTCCACATTCTCCTGTGGATTGCTGCCCTCCCAACATGAGTGTTGCAGGAGTCCATCCCAAGTGGGGCCATAGGCTGGAACTGGGCAGGCAGTCCTGACAGGAACCAGTATCACCCCAAAGTGACTCCTGCCCAGGGGAGAAGGGAAGATACCCACACACACCAGTCTAACTGCAGTGCCAGCAGAAGGTTGCAGGCAGACACCTGGTCTTACTTCAGGCCTGCCCACCAATGAAAGCTTCTAAGGGCATGATAACAGGGTAGGCGCCCTGTAGTTCAGTGCTACCAGAGCTCTAGCAATTGCCTGGTCTGACTCAACTCCAGCCCAAGGCAGCCCCAGACTGGCCCACTAACAATACAGGGACCAAACCTTGCCCATAATGGGCAAAAAGAGCCACTGCAGATGACTGGACAGTCACGACAGAAGGGCACACACAATACACGTAGGAGACACCCTGAAGCAATAGCAACAGGTTCTGGTGAACAGGGGACAGCGTACTGCAGGGCACTACAGGACCTAGTCTTCATAAGGCCACTACTTTCAAGAGAAGGAGACAGAGCTGACTTTCCTAGCATACAGAAACAAATACAGAGGTAGACAAATTGAGGAAACCAAGAAATATGTCCCAAACGAATGAAAAGGACAAAATCACAGCAAGAGAACTAAAGGAGACAGAGACAATTAATATCCCTGATAGAGAATTTAAAGGAATGATTATAAAGATACTCACTGATCTGGAGAAAGAGTGGAGGACCTCAGTGAGATCCTCAAAAAAAGGACAGAAGAAGTAAAAAAGAACAATCAGAGATGAAGAACTCAATAAATGAGATTAAAAATACACTAGATAAAGCATGAGGCCTACTTAAAAAAACAAAACACTAGATACAATGAACAGTAGAAAAGAGGAAGCAGAACAGATCAGTGACCTAAATGACAGAATATTGGAAAGCACAATATATAAATCAGTATATAAACATATAAGCAACACATAAATCAAATCAACATGTTGTATACCCTAAATTTACATCTTCTATGTTAAATATATTTCAATTTTAAAAGTTCACTATGTCTTTTATAATATTAACTCTAAGTATACTTAACAAAGTAAAATTAATTTTGTAACTTTATTACAAAATTGGAACAATGAAAATATCTTCCCTTATCTTAAACCAAATTAAATATGTACTGCTAGCTAGTGAAAATGACCTTGCCTCATAAGAATTATTCTTAGTAATATATGCAAAGTTATTTTTATTCTCCAAAAGGTAAAAAGGATCTTCACTCCTTACTCAGTAAACAGATGTTCAATTTTCTGGCTTTGGATCTTTTAGCTTCCTTACTCCTTCCCTGGATAAATGTGAACAAACCAGTCACTGTGATAATCAACTCTCTGTAGATTACTTTCAGATGAATAATTTTTGGTCCAGCATATCTCTGGAGCACAGTTCCTGTATTTTCAGCTATATACTAGATGTTGCCATAAGCCACCCAGTTAGTGCTTTGAATCTAATAAATATGTCCCCCCCAAATGAACTTTCATGTCACATAATCCTAGGTTGAAAACCTGGTTCCACCACTTTACTATGAGACAATGAATAAATTACTTAAAATCTCTGAGCCTATTTTCTTCTCTGTAAAATGCAGAAAAGAATAGTTCCTTTAGCAAAAGCTTATTATGTCTAAATAAGGTGATGCATGTAAAGATATATGAGCACAGTGACTCACACACAGAAATCATTCAAAATGCATTAGCCATTTTGTCTCTCAAATTTGCTCTTTACTCTGTTTTCTATTTCTCCACAGAGTATCACTATCTTTCCAGTCATCAACCTCAAATTCCCTTGGCCCTCTTTGATATCTTCCTTTTCCTTATGGCTAACATCCAGTTAGTTGCCAAATATTTCAATTCTGCCCAAACAAATCCAACTGAAATCAATACTCACCTATGGAAAAACCACTACCTTTGTAGGCATTGTGCTAATGTGTATGAGGATACAATGAAGAGTAAGGCTTAGAACCTGCCTTTATTTATTTATTTTTTTAAGAGCCTGCCTTTAAAGAATGGGCTAAGAGCCAGGGGTATGGGGCCAGGTTAGAACTATAACCAGTGAACAATGGGGTATGAATTCTAGTTCTTCCATGTACTATGAAGCCTTGGAAAATTTATTTCAGAAATTCATTTAGCCAGTTTCATTTTGTTCAACTATAAAATGGGAGTTAAAATGTTTATCTCATAGGATTATATCCAGAATTAACGGAGATGACATCAACAAAGGGCTCTAGCCAGAAGCTGATATATTATGCACGGGCTTTTTAAAAATTTTCTTTTTAACTCAGACTCTTTACAGATCAAGTTGTGGGATAAGTTTTGTGTAATGCAGGCAGATAAGAATTGTGATAAGCTGTAGAGATTTCTAAATGGCTTTTTAAAGGGGATGGCCACTATTCTACTTCAACCAAGTACCGCTAAATAGGAACACAGGTCCTGCAATGTTTTTGAGTTTAAGACAAGTCAGAAAGCTCACTTTCTGACTTGTGAACTCTCCAGTTTCTTAAAACACTGGAATGTAATTTTTTAAAAAAATGTTTTAATGTGTCCACCAAATAAAACATCTGCTAAAACCTGCAAGTCACCAATTTGTAATCTATGCCTGAAGGGCTCAGAGGGAAGGCAGAAGTTGCAAACACAGTTCTCTTGCTAGAAGCTTCAAGGGAGTGGAAGGTAATCAATGCTTTTGGTTTCATCATGTGGTTCTTAGTTTTACCTGTGCTGAGAAACTGATAATAGACAAAATAGAGAAGACAAATTAGACCCTGCTCTCCAGGGACAATGCCAGACATAGAAAGCAAAATCCCTGAATACTGTTTAATCTTCTGGATCCAGAGTGTTGCCTAACACAAAATTTGACTGGTCTTTGTACCTGGTTCCTTGGACGGAACATCTATACCCTTGGATTTTCCCCAGTGATAAGAATGTCTTTTTATTCATGAGCGGGCTATGACAATTTGCACTAATAAGGTCACTCACTGTGGGCCTCTAGACAGCTTATGCGAGAAAGAGATGGCTCAGGGTGGGAACAAGCCAAGCAAGAAAGACCAACCATGTGACCACAGCCCAACCATGTTGGGGCTGGCTTTGAGACATTTAATATCAGCCCAACCCCTGGGCAAGGCAGGAGAGCTAGAGACTGAGTTCAATCATGTGTCCAATGATATAACAATTATGGCTAGATAATGCACTCCAATAAAAACTCTGGACACAGAAGCTGTGAGGACTTTGTGCAGGAGGGCGATGTGCCTTGATTCTAAGGGCAGAGGGAATGAAACCACTATGTGTAGAACCCTCATAGACTTCACCTTATGTATCTTTTCATTTGGCTGGTCCTGATTTGTATCCTGTATAATTAAACTATTAGTACAGTGCTTTCCTGAATTCTGTGAATTGTTCTAGCTTCCAGGTATTATTGAACCTGAGGGGTCTTGTGGGAAACCCCCTATATTTGTAACCAGTTAGTTAGAAATGTGGGTGTTCTGGGACCCCAAAACTTCCAATCAGAGGCTGAGGTGAAGGCAGTGTCTTGGGGACTGTGCCTTGAATCCGTAAGGTCTGTGTTAACTCTGGGTGATTACTAGTATCAGAATTGAAAACTGTGGTTATTGCAAGAGAATATTCTGTAGGTATAAGATTTAGCACTACACATATATTTTGGCAGTTCTTAATTCTTGGTGCTGGAGAAAATTCTAATTTCTGGAGTAATCAGGAACCAACCATTCACTTATATTCTAAAAAGCTTATATTTCAGCCATAAATGATGATGTTAGTAAAGCAGATGTCGTATGTTACAATGAGAAGACAAAGTCAAATTGGAAATTATCACTTTTTTAAAGCAAAATGGAAAACTAACATTTATTCCACACTGAAAACTTGTCACAGAAAGAAATTCAACAAAAAGGGTTTGTCCTTCGTGCCCCAGCAATATGTATTATTACTTATTTTCATTCACCTTTAGTCTTTGCCATTCCCATCACTACCACTAGCCCCTTACTCCTTCAAATGATAGGCCTCCTGTCTGAGTTTCTACTCCTAACACCACCCGAGCTCTTATTATTTTCTCAAGTCATACTGCCTGGCCTTAATCAATGAGGGCTTTTCCTCTCATATCATTCACTATCAGACTGTTATTCTTTTAGCTATCTTACTGAAAACCTCCAATTCAACCATATCTGCCTCTGTCCTTGTGCTGCAGATTCCTAAAACACATAGCTAATATCATATTAAAACTTGATGTCAACACCAGAAAAATTAAAAGGAAAGCCAGAATATAAAATAAATGGCCTCTGTTATTGCAAAGGCAAGTTTTCCTAAATCCCAAATATTACAGCTCTAGCTAAAAACTATTTAATGAAGTTGGACTAACTGATTTCGACAGTGGTACTCTCATTTTCCATAAGTCTTTAGTATTCTTACAAAATTAATTCACTTTTATTTGTATTTCTTAATGAAATTTAGTCATGTATTCTGGAAATACATACGACATATAGGTAGGACTTAAGGAGTAATAAAGCACAGTATCCTATTACTTAGCTGAAGAATTAATACAATACCAACATCTTCGAAGCTCCTGCATCCCCCTTCTGATGAGGGAGCAGAAGGCAAGCTGAGGACGAAGCACAAGCTGACACCTCTGCTAACTTCCCCCAACACATACTCCCAGGTGGGAAATGTATGACATTCCTCAGAGACTCAGGACTGTCCTAAAACTAAGGGAAGGGAAAAACAAATGTTTACCTAATAGAGAACACAGTCCTGCAAGACATGAGTCTCCAATGTGTACCAATCAATGTCTTAGTGATTTATAAGGAAAAAGCATCCTTATCAATAAATAGCCTAACTTCCAGAGACCGATAACTCTATTTCCTGGAGCCCTAACATCACCCTCCCTTCCATGAGTGATGTGGGAAACCGAGGCAGAAGGGAAAGTAAACAAAATTACATTTCTTCATGACCTGCAGCCCATTGACAAGGGCTTAAGATAGAGCATAATATTCCCCCAGGAAGCTCCCAACTATCTTAATGTTAATTCCTTACTAAAAGGAAAAGCAACCTTAATTCGATAATAGCCAAGCCTCCGGTATCCTGAGGATCTTCTTTAGCATATGAAAGTCCTTTTGGACACCTCCCTTTGTCCTTACCTCCCCCAACTCCCAAGTATATAATCAGCCATCCCTCACAACCTCTGTTCATCAGCTCTTTCTGCCCATAGGTCCTGTCCTCCGGCTTTGTCGAAAATTAGTTGACCACAGAGTTGAGGGTCCACTTCTGGGTTCTCTATCCTGTTCCATTAATCTATGTGTCTGTTTTTGTGCCAGTACCATACCGTCTTGATGCCTACAATTTTGTAATACAGCTTGAAATCCAGAAGTGTGATACCACCAGTTTTGGTTTTCCTTTTCAACATTCCTTTGGCTATTCAGGATCTTTTCTGGTCCCATACAAATTTTAGGATTATTTGTTCCAGTTCTGTGAAAAAAAGTTGATGGTATTTGATAGGGATTGCATTAAATGTATGGATTGCTCTAGGTAGCATAGGCATTTTCACAATATTTGCTCTTCCAATCCAGGAGCATGGAATGTATTTCCACTTCATAGTGTCTTCCTCGATTTATTTCATGAGTATTCTATAGTTTTCTGAGTATAGATCCTTTGTCTCTTTGGTTAGGTTTATTCCCAGGTATCTTATGGTGTTGCATGTAACTGTAAATGGGATTGACTCCTTAATTTCTCTTTCTTCTGTTTCATTGTTGGTGTATAGAAATGCAACTGATTTCTGTGCAGTGATTTTATATCCTGACACTTTACTGAATTCCTGTATGAGTTCCAGCAATTTTGGAGTGGAGTCTTTTGGGTTTTTCACATACAGTATCATGTCATCTGCAAAGAATACCAATTTGGATGACTTTTATTTCTTGTTGTTGTCTGATTGTTGAGGCTAGGACTTCTAGTACTCTGCTGAACAGCAGTGGTAAGAGTGGACATCTTGGTTGTGTTCCTGATCTTGAAGGAAATGCTCTCTGCACTGAGAATGATATTTGCTGTGGGCTTTTTGTAGATGGCTTTTATGATACTGAGGTATGTTTCCTCTATCCATACACTGAGAACAGTTTTAATCAAGAAAGGATGCTATACCTTGTCAAATGCTTTTTCTGCATCTATTGAAAGAATCATATATATGGTTCTTGTCCTTTCTTTTATTTATGCAGTGTTTCACATTGATTTGCAGATGTTGAACCAACCTTGCAGCCCAGGAATAAATCCCATTTGGTCATGGTGAATAATCCTTTTAATGTACTGGTGGATCCTATTGGTTAGTATTTTGGTGAGAATTTTTGCATCCATGTTCATCAGGGATTTGGGGGGGGGGTCCTGTAATTCTCCTTTTTGGTGGGGTCTTTGGTTTTAGGATCAAGGTAATGCTGCCCTCATAAAATTAGTTTGGAAGTTTTCCTTCCATTTCTATTTTTTGGAGCAGTTTCAGAAGAATAGGTATTAATTTTTCCTTAAATGTTTGGTAGAATTCCCCTGGGAAGCCATCTGGCCCTGGGCTCTTGTTTGTCAGATTTTTTATTATTGCTTCAATTTCCTTGCTGGTTATCGGTCTGTTCAGGTTTTCTGTTTCTCTCTGGTTCAGTTTTGGTAGCTTATACATCTCTAAGAATGCATCCATTTCTTTCAGATTGCCTGATTTGTTGGCACATAGTTGCTCATAATATGTTCTTATAATTGTATTTCTTCACTGTTGGTTGTGATCTCTTTTATTCATGATTTTATTTATTTGGGTCCTTTCTCTTCTCTTTTTGTTAAGCCTGGCCAGGGGTTTTTTGATCTTATTAATTCTTTCAAAGAACCAGATCCTACTTTTGTTGATCTGCTCTAGTGTTCTTTTGGTTTCTATTTCATTGACTTCTGCTCTAATCTTTATTAATTCTCTTCTCCTGCTTGGATTAGGCTTTATTTGCTGTTCCTTCTCCAACTCCTTTAGATGTAAGTTAGGTTCTGTATTTGAGACCTTTCTTGGTCTTGAGAAAAGCTCGTAGTGCCATACACTTCCATCTTAGAACTGCCTTTGCTGCATCCCAAATATTTTAACAGTTGCATTTTCATTTTCATTTTCATTTGTTTCCATGAATTTTTTAAATTCTTCTTTAATTCCCTGGTTGATCCATTCATTCTTTAGTAGGATGTTTTCCAGCCTCCATGTATTAGAGTTCTTTTTAACTTTTATCTTGTGATTTGAGTTCCAGTTTCAAAGCATTATGGTCTGAAGATATGCAGGGAATGATCCCAATCTTTTGGTATCAATCCAGTATGTGATCTATTTGTGACCCAGTATGTGATCTATACTGGAGAATGTTCCATCTGCATTCAAGAAGAATGTGTATTCTGTTGCTTTAGGATAGAATGCTCTGAATATATTTGTGAAGTCCATCTGGTCCAGTGTGTCATTCAAAGTCCTTATTTCCTTGTTGATCTTTTGCTTAGATGATCTGTCCACTGCAATGAGGGGGGTGTTAAAGTCCCCTGCTGTTATTTTATTATTATGGATGTGTTTCTTTGATTTTGTTATTAATTGGCTTATACAGGGGCACCTGGGTGGCTCAGTCATTAAGCGTCTGCCTTTGGCTCAGGTCATGATCCCAGCATCCTGGGATTGAGCCCCATATTGACCTCCCTGCTCAGCGGGGAGCCTGTTTCTCCCTCACCAGCTCTCCAGTGCTTGTATTCCCTCTCTCACTATCTCTGTCATAAATAAATAAAATCTTAAAAAAAAAATAATTGGCTTATATAATTGGCTGCTCCCATGTTAGAGACATAAATATTTACAACTGTTAGATCTTCTTGTTGGACAGGCCCTTTCGTATGATATAGTGTCCTTCCTCATCTCTTACTAGTCTTTGGTTTAAAATCTAATTTGTCTGATAAAAGGATTGTCACCCCACCTTTCTTTTGAGGTCCATTAACATGATAAATGGTTTTCCACACCCTCACTTTAAATCTGGAAATGTCTTTGTGTCTAAAATAAGTCTCTTATAGGCAGCGTATCAGTGGGTCTTGCATTTTTATCCAGTCTGATACCCTGTGTCTTTTGATTGGGGGCATTTAGCACATTTACATTCAGAGTTCTATTGAAAGATATGAATTTAGTGCCATTATATTGCCTGTAAAGTGTTATTGTATACTGTCTCTGTTCCATTCTGGTCTATGTTACTTTTGGGGCCTCTCTTTGCTTAGAGGATTTTTAATATTTCTTGTAGGGCTGGTTTGGTGATCACAAATTTTTGTAGTTTCTGTTTGTCCTGGAAGTTTTTATCACTCCATCTATTTTGAATGACATCATAGTTAGATAAAGTACTCTTGGATGCATATTTTTCTTGTTTAGCACCCTGAATATATCATGCTAGTCCTTTCTGCTCTGTGAAGTCTCCATGGAGAGGTCTGCTGCCAAGCAAATGTTTCTACCCTTGTAGGTTACAGACCTCTTGTCCCAAGCTGCTTTCAGGATTGTCTCTTTGTCTCTGAGATTCGTAAGTTTTACATTAGATGCCAGGGTGCTGACCTATTTTTATTGATTTTGAGGGGGGGTTCTCTGTGCCTTCTGGATTTGATGCCCATTTCTTTCCCCAGATTAGAGAAGTTCTCTGCTATGATTTGTTCCAATATACATTCTGCTCCTCTCTTTCTTCTTCTGGGATCCCAATTGTTATAATATTGTTCGCTTTATGGTATTACTTATCACTCGAATTCTCCCCTCATGATCCAGTAGTTGTTAGCTCTCTTTATCTCAGCTTCTTTATTCTCCATCATTTGGTCTTCTATATCACTAATTCTTTCTTCTGTCTCATTTATCCCAGCAGTTAGAGCCTCCATTTTTTAATTGTACCTCATTAATAGCCCTTTTATGGTCGAACTGGTTAGACTTTAGTTCTTTTACTTCTCCAGAAAGGGATTCTCTTGTGTCTTCTATGCTTTTTTTCAAGCCCAGCCAGTATTTTTATAATTGTTATTCTGAACTCTAGCTCTGACATATTACTAATGTCCATATTGATTAGGTCCCTGGCAGTCAGTACTGCCTCTTATTCTTTTTTTGAAGTGAGCTTTTCCATTTTGTCATTCTTGCAGAAAGTGGTCACTTCTCTATTCGTAGAATTGCATCTATTCTTCTCTTTGATCTCCGGTTGAATTTGCAGGTGTTCAGAATGATTTGATCCAGCTGAATTCCTGGAACCAGATGAAATTAAGGTGTCCTACTCCTCTGCATCTTGGACTCCTCTCATCTGGGAGTCACTTCAAATATCAAACGCTCCTTTGCTCTTTTCATGAAAAGATTACTATTTCTCTGTTGACTCACCCCTGCACCTTTGTTGAAATCAATTAACTATGTACATGTGAGTCTATTTCTGGACCGTTTTCTTGCATTGACCTGTGTATTTATTCTTTTTCAATTAACTGGGACTATAAACCAAATGATTTTGATTTGGTGGTTATATTGTGATCAGTGTGTTTCTTCATTAACTGGGATTAGAGACAGTAATCAGCATCCTATAAATAGAACATGGGACTAAGAATCAATAGAAATTAATTCTAGTACAAGTGCCATCATCAATGAACTGAAATCACATATTTCTATGTGTCCTGGGGATAATGATAACTATTGCATGAGATTGCTGAAGGCCAAGTGAGAAAACAGAAAAATTCCTTGAATGGGCTACAAAAAATACTTTTTCTAATTTTTCATTTAGAAGTCTAATTTTAAGTACTTGTAAATACCAGTTTCTATCATTTTCTTCACATCTGAATACTGAAACTTTAACCTAGGACTTTAAGCAAAACAAATAGTCTATAAAATCTGTATAAATCTGGTCTTGACCTGTATCCCTGAAAAGTCATTATAGGAGTAAAGCATATGTAGTCAAAAGTTCCCTTCACTGTTCCCTGGGAATTTAGGCATTTTCATAGTAACTTCCATGCAGATTTTGCCACCTTCTCCCTCAGTCTATAGTATAAGTATTGAAATGCTAAACAAAGATTATCTTAAGAGTTAGGAACACTAGTAAAAAAAAGGGGTGGGGAGGGGGGGTGGGGAGTTTCTTTTCAATTAGCAATTTTAGGAAATAACTGTGAAATTAGAAAAGATAAATAATTCAAGAATCCAATATCCTTTTACCAACTTTATCTTTAAAAAAAAAAAAATCAAATTAACCCTGAGTGATGTCATTTTAATTGCCAATAACCAGTCAAACTGACCAGGAAATAATGCTATTAATTTTGCTGTACTTCTAGGGTGATAAATGGAAAGACCCAAACTCTGCACCAACCCACCAGGTTTGTCACATACACTCCTTCCCTGGTGACTAGCTGTTTCTCATTCTTCTCTCTTTTTCTCTTATTTTCTTTCACAGTGTTTTAAAATTTTAATTTAGGGCGCCTGGGTGGCTCAGTGGGTTAAGCCGCTGCCTTCGGCTCAGGTCATGATCTCAGGGTCCTGGGATCGAGTCCCACATCGGGCTCTCTGCTCGGCAGGGAGCCTGCTTCCCCCTCTCTCTCTCTGCCTGCCTCTCTGCCTACTTGTGATCTCTCTCTCTCTGTCAAATAAATAAATAAATAAAATCTTTTAAAAAAAATAAAATTTTAATTTAATAATCAAACTACGTAACACTGTTCAAATCCTCACAAAGAATTTTCCGGTTAAATAGTTCCTCTTCCTCTGAATTATACAGAAACATCTAGGTTAATTTTTGCCTTGAGTTACAATCTATCAAAAGTTTTACTCAGTGGGCTTTTATTAAAAACAAATTAACAACTATAATAAACATCATATACTTATTATCTGAATATTATTTTTTTTAAAGATTTTATTTATTTATTTGAGAGAGAGGCAGTGAGAGAGCATGAGCGAGGAGAAGGTCAGAGGGAGAAGCAGACTCCCCGTGGAGCTGGGAGCCTGATGCGGGACTCGATCCCGGGTCTCTGGGATCATGACCTGAGCCGAAGGCAGTCATCCAACCAACTGAGCCACCCAGGAGTCCCAATCTGAATATTATTTTTGAAAAAGCAGTAAAATAACAGTTAAAGTCCACGTTCCCTTTAAAGTTAATGCATATAAAATGTCACTATTTTCATTCCCTAGGTTATGGTAGCCTGGTGTTATAATTAGTTTGGATTCACATATTTTGAATCTCTGTATCCTATTGATAGTATTTTAAGCTTCCTCACCCACTAGCCATGTAAAAATACCATATGTTTTTTACAATGACAAATACTGATATAATAACAAGGCTGACTGTGGTCCTTTTAATTACATTTTTGCATCCATCCACTGCAGAATAACTTTAACAAAACTATATGGGTTAAAGTAACTGGAGACTTGAGTTTCTGAGAACACAGTGAACACTCTCCCTTAAAAGACATAAATCAGGGCATGTGGGTGGCTCAGTCACTTAAGTATTCAACTCTTGATCTCCACTCAGGTCTTGATCTCAGGGTTGTGAGTTCAAGCCCTGCATTGGGCTCCACGCTAGGAGTGGAGTCTACTTAAAAACAAACAAATAAGTAAAAGACATAAAATATTCCTTAAAAGACATTTTTAAATGTTGGATAAATATAATATATATCCTTTTAAACATATAGCTAAGCTCACAAAAAAAGCAAAAGGGCAAAAACAGAGGGAGTTTAAAATCTATGGATTTTAATAATCACATAATACAAATGCAGAAGACAAAACCTGGGGTGCCTGGGTGGCTCAGTCAGTTGAGTGTCCAACTCTTGGTTTCAGCTCAAGTCATGATCTCAGGGTCAGGACATCAAGCCCCAGATTCTCTCTTTTTCCTTACCCCTCAGCCCTTCCCCGTGCTCATGCACGCTCTCTCTCTCCCAAGTAAATAAATACAATAAAATCCTGAGACGACAACGAGGAGGAGGAGGGGGAGAGGGAGGAGGGGGAGGGGGAGGGGAAGCTCATGGGATTTCATGATTCTTAAGCCTTCAGCCTCAGATGGAGAATTATACCATTGGTTCTCTTGGTCCTTGGATCTTTGGACTCAGACTAAATTATACCATGAGCTTTCCTGGTTCTCCAGCTTCAGATGACAGATCATGGGACTCTGGGTCTCCATAACTATATGAACCAATTCCTGTAATAAATCTCCTATCCACATAGCTGTATATTATCTTACTGGTTCTGTTTCTCTAAAGAACCCTGACTAATATAATAACCATGACTGAGAGTATGCAGAAACAAATCATAGAATTTAGGCCTTCAAGATCTTCACAAAATGGAGTAAGATACAGAATGAAGAATAATGTATCATTTTAAATGACCAGACAGCCTTGAAAAAGAGCCAAATAAGATTTTTAGAAATGAAATATAATCACTAAATTCAAGTGGCTGCTCTAATTTCAAAGGAAAGTGTTAAAAATGCCCACATTGATATCCAAATTTACATAAGAGATTCTTAATTTAATTTGTGCATAAAAAATTCTAGCAAACACACATACCAAATTCTTTATCCCAAAATATTTAGAGTTATTAATGGAGCAACACTACTTTAAGGAATATAGTCCCATGCTCTAGAACTTAATAATTTGATTTTACTGTAAGAAAAGCTGCCTTGATCATTCATCTAATTATTTAAGAAATATTTATTAAGCAACTCCTATGTGCTGGGCAGATATACATAAAATTAAGTAAGTTTTAACATCTCTCAGTATGAAAAGAGGTAATACTTGGCTTGCGATTGTAAAAGAATTTGATTTTTATGTTAAGGTTCAAATAGACTAAACAATGAAGAAATACATGACTGGCCATCAGAATACTTTTGCCGCTGATATACTGTCTCTCAATTTCTCATCTAAATACTTTGCTCACTCTACTAACTTCATAAAGAAACTGTTATACTAACATAAAAGTAGAAGTAAATAAGCTTTAAATGTGCTATACAGATAGAAGTAACCTCAAATAACATTTTAAAAGTAAAAGAATAAAAGAGTTATTCATGTGATTTGTCCTATATTGGTGGATCACCTAAAATGTTTCAAGTGAAAATCCTAAAGGAAACCACTGGGAGACAATTCTCCATAGGTCTCTCACATTTCTAAATGTTTTATGAGCCAAAGCCCTGACTCCTTTTGTTCTAGACTATCTTTCAAAAATGATAGTAGAGTAAACAGCTCTGGAAGATATTCATCCTTTGGAAGAGACAGCAGGCTTGTTTACTGTCTAGTATTATCTTTATTATACGTGCCTAGGGCTCAGGGTTTCTCTCCAACAACATAACTAACTGCATGTGCAGGTGTCATCTGACCCCCTTAGCATCGCTCTGGTAGAACTGGGACTTGGGCAAATGGTGCAAATGCTGATGCTCTGGCTACAATCCCTACTACCA
The DNA here is from genome assembly GCA_004024625.1 of Mellivora capensis. Taxonomy (NCBI): domain Eukaryota; kingdom Metazoa; phylum Chordata; class Mammalia; order Carnivora; family Mustelidae; genus Mellivora; species Mellivora capensis. The sequence continues at coordinate 31,976 of PISX010015432.1, read as the reverse complement.
TGAGTAAATAAAATCGTTTGTCTTTGACCCAGGAACCTGCCAGCAACCATTGAACTGCAGCAGATTAACTTGTTAGTTTGCAAGTAGGGTAAAATCTCAGACTCTTCACCATTCTTGAGAGACAAGAATCACGGTAATTCTTATTCCTCAGGCAGCACAACACTCAAGTACACTGGGACACAACGTTTTGAGTTCACTAACTTTATAACAACCAAATTTGCCATAGTGAACAATTTATTCAAATGTATGTATTCTTGTGCTCCAAAATGGTCTTTGGTGACCTTCCAACTCAGTATTATAGACGTATCAAAGCTCTTCAGCAGAGCTAACCCCACACATTATTTCATTATGAACAGAAATATTTAGGATTTAAATTCCTTATCCCTGGCTTTCCTTTACTCTTTTGAAGAAAATGTTTTTATAATACTAGACACAACTAATGTTAGTATTTTTTTTTAAGATTTTATTTACTTATTTGACAGACAGAGATCATAAGTAGGCAAAGAGGCAGGCAGAGAGAGAGGGGGAAGCAGGCTCCCTGCTGAGCAGAGAGCCCGATGTGGGGCTCGATCCCAGGACCCTGAGATCATGACCTGAGCCGAAGGCAGAGGCTTAACCCACTGAGCCACCCTGGCACCCCTAATGTTAGTATTTTAAACATTCTTTTAGGTCCAGAGAATTTGAGTTGTTAGAATAGAAAAAACTAGCACATGAAAAGCAAAGTGTAAAGAACCATATAAATGTGAAGTTATTAGGTTCTAAAACCTTATTAGGTAGAGATTGTTTTCTCATAAACAAATGCCACCAGATGCAAGAAAATGTAGAGGAGGGGTGCTTCACTGGCTGTCAGTAGAGCACGCATCTTTTGACCTCAGGATTGTGAGTTTAAGACCCACGCTGGATGTGGAGCCTACTTCAGAAAAAATTGTAGAGGAGATGTATAAAAGTACATGTTTGCTATTGGAAAAACAAGTCAAAGTGCCGGTGTCAATTAGAGTGCGTTGATTATCCAGGGATGGTTCAGGTGTGATGTTTATGAGAGTCACCTTTACTCAACAGCAGCTGGTTACACAGGTGTGCCTCTGTTGCTTGTTGTTTTGTATTGTAAACGGAAGACAGTTGGTGGGCAATGTATTATCTTAGTACCGGGTCATGATGACACAAATACCACAAGTAAGAGATATGTTATAACAGCACCAGGATAAAGTTTGAAGACTTGAAGAAGTCTCATAAATTCATAGGCTCCATAGGATGAGAAAAACGTAAAACTCTAAACTGCAATATTTTTTCTGTTGACCTCTGATGAGATTCAAATAATTTAAGTCTAAAAACTGAGTTAATTATAGAGATTAATTTTACCGATATTAATAGTGTTGGAATGTGTGTTTTGAAAGGTGAGACTATAAGTACCTACCACACTGTTCAACTTTCTTCCTTGTTCAAGGAGTAGTCTCGATTTTCCATTAAGTACTATTTTTTGTTTTTCATTGAACTATGTTACTTTTTCTATTCTCACAACTTCAACTTAAATTCTATGGACTCAAATGGATGTTTCAAATACTAACATTACTTGCATAAAACATTTTAAAAACACATCTGGTAATACTAGAAGGGCCAGACAAATCCATATGAGGATACTAATAAAACTTAAAATATAAATGAACAGGGACGCCTGTTTCTTAAGTAGGAAATGAAAAATTAAATACATGTTGGAATCATAAAAAAAAAACACCTGGTCATTGTAAGAGCTGGACTATAGGTCTCTTGCATCCCACTCACACACAGGTTTTTCCCCTATATTATATTGCCTTCTCATTTCTAATTTTTAGTAATGAGTATAGAATATCAATAAGACTATGTCCTGGTGTCTAGAATGGTCAAGGAAAAGAAGCCTAAGTTATTGCTTGGAGGCCTCTAACTCATGTTCTTCTCAAAAAATAGCTTTAGTTGGCCTTCCCCCTTTTTTTCCTTCAAACCAAACAAAAGTGTTCCGCTTCCACTAATGGTGGAGTTCCTTTATTTAACCTACCATCTCACAGATTAGAATTATAAAAACTGGCCAAAACAAAACAATAAGATCTAACTTTCTGAAGTCAATGAAAAACAACAGCAGATAGAAATTGCTGGGGTGTCAACATCTAAGAATGGCTGAAAGAGTTTGTTGTGTCCCAACCCTCTTTTTAGATTTTAAACAGCTTTTCCCTGAGGGTAGGCTCCAGTGAATGCTGGGTTGGAAGCTAAAGTTTTCAGTTTTTCTGGCTTCAGGAACCAAGAGGACAGAATTTGAGGTTACCATAACACCCAGAAATTAAGGGAAAATCCTTTTTAAAAAAAGGTGGCTCAGTTGGTTAAGCGGCTGCCTTCGGCTCGGGTCGTGATCCCGGCGTCCTAGGATCGAGTCCCTCGTCGTCGGGCTCCTTGCTCGGCAGGGAGCCTGCTTCTCCCTCTGCCTCTGCCTGCCACTCTGTGCTCGCTCTCTCTGACAAATAAATAAAATCTTAAAAAAAAAAAAAAAAAAGACAGCTACCAGGGTGCCTGAGTGGCTCAGTTGGGTTAGGGTTAGGGTCAGGTCAGGTCATGATGCCAGGGTCCTGGGATCAAGCTCCACATCGGGATCCCTCCTCAGGAGGGGGCCTGCTTCTCCCTCTTCTGCTACCCCTGCTCATGTTCTCTCTCTCCTTCATCAGGTGAATGAATAAAATTTAAATTTTATGAACAGACAGCTCCAGAGGCAACTGGGTGGCTCAGTCGTTAAGCATCTGCCTTCCGCTCAGTTCATAATCCTGGGGTCCTGGGATTGAGCCCTGCCTCAGGCACCCTGCTCAGTGGGAAGCCTGCTTCTCCTTCTCCCACTCCCCTTCGCTTGTGTTCTCTCTCTTGCTGTGTCTCTCTCTGTCAAATAAATAAAAATCTTAAAAAAAAATAAAATAAAAAGACAGCTACAGAGAAGAGCCCTACATTATGCACGTAAACACTACTGAACTCACTGACAAGTAAACTGCATGCGTGGGACAGATTCTAGGCAGCTCAGAGAAAGCTGAAAGATCTGAACAGAAGTTTTAGCTGCTACCCATTGCAGGGGAATCTGGTGTTGGATATAGCCAAGTTAATTGCCTAAGAACACAGACATACACAAAATCAATATTCCTCAGAGACTCATAATAGAATCCACAGTATTTACAATGCATTATTCACATGTCCATTACACAATAAAATTATTAGATATATGAAGAAACAAGAGGTTTCTTCAGAAACGGGAAATGTAACATACTCAAAAGAAAAGACAGTGGATAGAGACTAAACTTGGAATGCCCAATTGTTGGAATTAGCAGATATAGCTACAATGATACCTACATTTAAAAATGTAAAGAAAGGGGGTGCCTGGGTGGCTCAGTGGGTTAAAGCCTCTGTTTTTGGCTCAGGTCATGATCCCAGGGTCCTGGGATCGAGCCCCACATCGGGCTCTCTGCTCCACGGAGAGCCTGCTTCCTCCTCTCTCTCCCTGCCTGCCTCTCTTGCCTACTTGTAATCTCTGTCTGTCAAATAAATAAATAAAATCTTAAAAAAAAAATGTAAAGAAAGGATGTTTGAAGTTAACGAAGAGATAGGAAATCAGCAGAGAAACAGAAACTATAAAATAGAGAAACTGAAATTCCAAAACTAAAAAATTTAGTATCTGAAGTAAAAAATTCAATAAATGGTCAAAACAGCAGATTGGAGATAAAAGAAGAGTCAGTTTACTTGAAGGCAGATTAATAGAAAATATCCAGTTTGAAACACAGAGGGGAAAAAAAACTGGAAAAAAGAGGAGGGAAAGAAAGAAACTGAGGTACAAATAGTCCAACGTTAACACCTTTAACATATGTGTAAATGGACTTCCATTAGAAAAATGAGGCAGAGAAAGTACTTGGGAAAAAAAATTAAGTTTTCCAAATTTTTTGAAGATATAAATAACAAATTCAAGAAGAACAATAAATTGCAAAGAAAATACAAAGAAATCCGTACCTACATATATCATATCGTATGATATATGTCATACATATATGATATCGTATGATATATGTCATACATATATGTATGTATACATACATATTCAAAATGTGGAAAGATAAACATAAAGAGAAAAATGGGAAAGTAGTCGATGAAAATGAAAAATGGCACATGACATAATACACGCGACAACTGACATCACACTGGAAAGAATGGAATCTAAAACAGTGGAACAATAGATGTAAAGTCCTGAAATAAAAACACAGAATTCCATATTCAGCTAAAAAACTATCAAAAATAAATATGAATAAAAATATTTTCAGACAAACAAAACCCAAGCAAACTCACTGCCCATATAACCTGCACAATATGAAATGCTACAGGAAATTCTTCAAACTAATGAGAAAGTAAACCAGATGTAGAAGTAGATCTTCAAAAAGAAATGAAGAGCAGTGAAGTAGTAAAAATATGGTTAAATATAAGGCGATGTTTTAGTGTTTCTTCTTAAGAATACATGTGACTGGGACGCCTGGGTGGCTCAGCTGGTTAAGCAGCTGCCTTTGGCTCAGGTCATGATCCCAGCGTCCTGGGATCGAGTCCCACATTGGGCTCCTTGCTAGGCAGGGAGCCTGCTTCTCCCTCTGCCTCTGCCTGCCACTCTGTCTGCCTGTGCTCGCTCGCTCTCTCTCCCTCTCTCTCTGACAAAAAAAATAAAAAAATTAAAAAAAAATACATGTGACTACTTAAAGCAAAAGCTGTAAATATTGAAATATAGGTCTTACCACATATGAAGATGAAAAACTGTACCAACTACTGCATAAAAGATAAGACATGAACAAAATTCTATAGTTGTTAAGTAATTTTCCATACAAAATGGTACAGTTTCATTTTAAATATACCATGAAAAGTTAAGGATATATAATGCAATCCCTAGTGTAACCTCTTAAAGAGATGTAGCTAAAAAGACAATAGAAAAATTAGAATTCTCAAAAAAATTTTTCAAGTCAAAGGAGGTCAGAAAGGGGGGCGCCTGGGTGGCTCAGTGGGTTGGGCCGCTGCCTTTGGCTCGGGTCATGATCTCGGGGTCGTGGGATCGAGTCCCGCATCGGGCTCTCTGCTCAGCAGGGAGCCTGCTTCCCGCTCTCTCTCTCTGCCTGCCTCTGTGCCTACTTGTGATCTCTCTCTGTGTGTCAAATAAATTAAAAAAAAAAAAAAATCTTAAAAAAAAAAAAGGAAGTCAGAAAGGATAAACAGGAATTTTTTTAAAAATTCATGAAAAAAAAAAAAAAACAACAGATGGAAGAAACCAGGGAAAAAAAACAAAACACTAAACATAAATGAATAAAGAACCTCAAAAGCAGGACTAACCTATACATGGTTTACAACAGATGCATCTTCAAAGATGAAGATAGGTCAAAAGCAATGTTTTTATGCAAAAAATAAGCATAACAAGGCTAGGGTGGCTATATTATTATCAGATAAAATAGACTCTAAGAGTACTATAGAGAGTGATACATTTCATAATGAAAAAATGGGCAATTCATCAGAAGGATATAATCATAAGTGTGTGTATGTCTGTTACAAAGCTTCAATCTACAAGAAGAAAATTTGAAAGAGTTATATGGAAAAATATATATATTTTTTAAAACTCCCAACTATGATTGTGAACTTAACACCAATCTCATAGTAACTGAAATAATGGCTAGATAAAAAAATCAGTTATGGATACAGACGTGAACAGGACTATTAACCACCTTAATCTAATTAACATTTGTAAAATACTCCAGACAACTCCAGACAACATGTCTTTTCTAGTGTGCATGGTCTAATTCAAGAGTATAGATCAAATACCAAGCCAGAAGTTGAGTTTCACTAAATATCAGAAGATTTACTGAAAATATATATTAGAATTATATAGAATATGTTCTCTGAATAAACTGAATTAAATCGTTAAGTATTTAATAACATGCCTAACAGAACATCAAGTATTTGGAAGTCAAGCATAATATTTTTAAAGATATTATTTATTTATTTGTCAGAGAGAGAGAAAGATCAAGAGCACAAGAAGGGGGAGTGGCAGGTAGAGGAAGAAGCAGGCTCCCCAGTGAGTAGGGAAGCTGATATGGGACTCTATTCCAGGACCCTGGGATTATGACCTGAGCCAAAGGCAGATGCTTAACTGACTGAGCCACCCAGGCGTCCCTAAGCATATTTTTAAATAAACCACGAATCAAGAAGAAATCACAGTAGTTTGAAAAAATAGTATTTTGAACTGAATAATGAAAATGCAACATATGAAAATTTATGTTAAGGTTTAAAACAAAGCTCAAAGAGAAAATAATAGCTTTAAATAGAATTCTTCAAAAACACAAATGCAAAAAACCTTAATGGAACATTAGCAAAGTAAATTCAGCAATATATTAAAAAGGTAATGTATCTTGAGCTAGGAATACAAGGTAGTTTAACATTATAAGATCACACACATAGGGGTGCCTGGGTGGCTCAGTGGGTTAAGCCTCTGTCTTAAGGCTCAGGTCATAATCCCAGAGTCCTAGGATCAAGCCCTGCATCTGGCTCTCAGCTCAGCAGGGAGTCTACTTCCCCCCAAACCCCTCTTCTGACTGCCTCTCTGCCTACTTGTGATTTCTTTCAAATAAATAAATAAAATCTTCAAAAAAATTGTATAATCCTCAATTTTAAAAAAATCACACACATATACAGATATCTGTTTATGATAAATGAAGTTCTATGTTAGGCGAACTAATTTATGATTTAAAAAAAAGAATCAGAATAGTGACTTGTGATGTCAGCTCAGGTCAGGATCTCATGGGTCATGGGATCTAGCCCCAAGTAGGGCTTCATGCTGAGCAGGGAGTCTGCTTGGGATTCTCTCTCCTTCTCTCCCTCTGCCCCTCCCTCTACTCAAGCACTCTCTCTCTCTCTAAAGTAAATGAATAAATCTTTAAAAAATTGTAGAAATAACAGAATAGCAATTGTTTTGGGGGCTGGAAATAACTAGGAAGAGGCAAGAAGTAACTTTCTAATATGATGGAAATCTGTATTTTGATAGGGAATATCAGGTGTAATTTATATTTAAGACTTAAGCACTTCTGTGCATGCATACTCTACCTAAAAAAAACCAAAACAAATCTAGTTAATAGAACATATACAAAAGAATTTAGGAAGCATACTGATGCCTACAACTTACTTTTGAAAAATATTTTAAAAATCGGTTGGGGCGCCAGGATGGTTTAGTTAAGTTAATCATCCGACTCCTGATTTTGGCTCAGGTCATATCACAGGGTCCTAAGATCGAGCCTGGCACTGGGCTCTGCACTCAGGAGTCTGCTTGAGATTCTCTCTCTTTCCCTTTCCCTCTGCCCCTACTGTTGCTCATGCATGCTCTCTCTTTCTGTCCCTCTCTCTAAAATAAATATATAAATCAAATCTTTAAAAAATAGGTGGAAGGGTGTCTGGGTGGCTCAGTCCTTTGAGCCTCCGTCCACTCTTGGTTTCAGCGCAGGTCAGGATCTCATAGTCATGGGACTGAGCCCTGTGTCAGGCTCTATGCTCAGTGTGGAGTCTGCTTAGGATTCTCTCTCCTGCTCACTCTCTCTCCCTCAAATAAGTAAATAGATAAAATCTTTTAAAACACTTTAAAAGTTAAAAAAAAAAAAGGTGGATGGGTGGAGAAATAATGATAAAGCAAAAACAGCAAAATGTTTTCCACAGTGGGTATACAGGTGTTGCCAGCATACTTCTTTCAATTTTTCTGTATGTTTAAAAATTTTTCATTAATAAAAATCATGGGGAAATTACTTAAAGAAAAAACAAGGCAGATGGGCAGCCATCTGTGGTATGTAGACTTAACTGTGTGGTAGAAAGACCTAACGACAGGTTTGCATTCTTCTACCCCACTCACGATAAACAGAACTGTGTTTCTTAAAATTTGGTTAACATGTCCACTAGTTCCTTGGATTTATTTTAGATTTATAATGTGTTTTATTTCATTTTTTAAGTACAACAACTCTGCATTGTCTTGGGAAAGTTACTTAAATTCATTTAAATTTCTGTATACAAAATTACTTTTAAAACACTTAGAGATATCTGAACAGTGCTCCATGAGTAGGAAATGTGCCTTTCAGCTTGCCTTAGAATAATTTCTAAAAGATCCACAACTTAATAAAGGACATTAAAATGCTTGGTTTTCCAGGCCTCGTTTTATTTATCTTTTTAAAAGATTTTATTTTTAAGTAATCTCTGAACCCAGTGTGGGTCTCAAACTCACAATCCTGAGATCAAGAGCTTCATGCTCCACAGACTGAGCCAGTCAAGCACTCTTCTAGCCCTCATTTATTTTAAGGTTTTATTTATTTATTTGACAGAGAGTAAGAGAGCACAAGCAGGGGTAGCAGCAGAGGGAGAGGAAGAAGCAGGCTCCCCATTGAGCAGGAACTCAATGCAGGGCTCAAGCCCAGGACCCTGAGATCATGACCAGAGCCAAAGGCAGCCACTTAACTGACAGCCACCCAGGCACCCCAAGGCTTCACTTTAAATGAACAAAAATTAAAATGAAACATTCTTCAATATGTAACTACTCTATGTACGTAAAAAATATGACAACCATAATACCTCATTCACATTGATCTCTTTTCTCTGTGGTCAAGGGTATATCAATGTGATATCCATAGACATGACCATTGCTTCTTGAAATTTGATCAAATGTGTTTCCGATGTCTTGCTGCACTATATTATGGCCAAATCAACCATCTCATTCATCCCTGAAATTTAATTGCTGAAACAATTCCCTATGGTCTCACTGAGCTAATTCAGACAACTGAAAAGACAGGACTGGCCCTCTCTATTTTTTTTTCTCAGAGTCCCAATCTTAGAGTCAGCTTGTTAGTCTCAAAAATACATTCAGATCATCAGGAGTTGAGAATATTGTTTCTCTCATCCACTGGAAAAGCAAAATGGAAGCATCAGCCCATTTCTTTTCTTTGCACAAAGCCCTATTAATAAAAATACGACACTTAAAAAGAAATATAAGTACTTCTCAAAATACAGGGACAGGGTGCCTGGGTGGCTCAGATGGCTAAGCACCTACCTTCAGCTTATGTCATGACTGGGATCCTGGGTCCTGGGTCCTGGGTCCTGGGTCCTGGGTCCTGGGATCAAGCCCCGAATCAGGCTCCTAGCTCAGTGAGGAGCCAGCTTCTCCCTCTGTCTCTCCCCCCTGCTCATGAGCTATCTCTCTCTCTCTCTCAAATGAATAAATAAAATACTTTTTAAAAAACAGGGACAGGGATGCCTGGGTGGCTCAGTTGGTTGGACGACTGCCTTCAGCTCAGATCATGATCCCGGAGACCCAGGATCGAGTCCCGCATCAGGCTCCCAGCTCCACGGGGAGTCTGCTTCTCCCTCTGACCTTTTCCTCGCTCATGCTCTCTCACTGCCTCTCTCTCAAATAAATAAATAAAATCTTAAAAAAAAAACAAAAACAGGGACAAATTATTTCCCATTAGCTGCTCTTGGTCTTCATTTCTTTTCCAGGGATCCTAATTTCCTAATTTCTCTTGATTCCATATTCTGTTTCTATGGACAGTATCCTGCCTTACATGCCCTGCATTATGAGGAAAACTTTTCTATTAAAACCATTTGTGTCATTTTTTTTTCCCTGTAATTGCTCCCACATTCATCTTCCTCTCATTATTTTGTGACTTGTATTTTAATGCTCTGATGCATTCAGAAGCACACACCTTTCTAAGGAGGTGAGGTGGACATCAGAACTTAAACATTGAGAATGATACTTTTTTTTTTTTAAAGATTTTATTTATTTATTTGACAGACGGAGATCACAAGCAGGTAGAGAAGCAGGCAGAGAGAGAGGAGGAAGCAGGCTCCCGCTGAGCAGAGAGCCTGATGCGGGGCTCGATCCCAGGACCCTGGGATCATGACCTGAGCCGAAGGCAGAGGCTTTAACCCACTGAGCCACCCAGGCGCCCCGGGAATGATACTTTTAAGTAAGTCTAGGTTTCATGCCCAGGAGTCTGAAGACTAGAAGGATCTTCCATTAATATGACTTCAGATCAGCTGTCTCTTTGGATCAACAATTAAGAAACTGTAGTAATTAGTGAGAAAACAAATTGCACTGATATATGGAAATCAGAAAAGAGAAGAGCTGTGTGAATACACTTACAAAGCTTCTGTCAGTTCTGTTTTTTCCCTCGTATCTTTGTCTACCATAGCCAAACTTATTAATAATATCCCAAAGATATTATGCTGAAATTGGGATATTTGTCTTAAAATTTTTTTCTACTTGATGACAGTGGATGACACAGAAATCATGAACAGTGTGACAAACTGCTAACTGTTCCTCAATATCCACTGTCCCTTCCATAGTAATAAATGGACATGTAGCTACCCAGAATAAAAAAAAAACAACTTGTTTTTCCCTTCCTTGCAGCTAAGAATGGCAATGTGACTACGTTCTAACCAAAAGGATGTAAGTGGAAAAACAGTTGTGGCAGCTTCAAAGAATACTACTTAAAGGACAGAAAATATGTACCTTTTGCCCCTTTCTTCTTTGACCCTTTCCTGCATCCTATTACCTGAGATGTGAATATAATGGCTTCCTGGGTCATGAGGACAAGGATCACACCCAAGGGACAATGGAATGATCCAATGGAAAAGTCCAGGACTCTGAGGTCTGTGAAGAACAGGGCCTATCTTTGGACTTCCACATAAAAGAGAAATAAACTTTTCTCTTTTTAAAACTTTTGTTAATTTGGATTTCTGTGAAAGACAGCTGAACTTAATACCAACTAACTGAATAAGTTAGGAAAAACAGAATAGTAGAAGTTCCTCCCCCCCCGCCTTTTTTTTTGTGGGGGAGAGAGAATCTTAAGCAGGCTCCATGTTCAGTAGCCTGACATGGGGCTCAATCTCACAACACTGTCATGACCTGGGCAGAAATCAAGAGTTGGATGCTTAATTGACTGAGCCACAGAGGTACCCTGAGAGTCCTTTTGATTGAGCTGTACAGTCATTCCCCTAAAGAATGAGAAGACGATATATTCTCTAGGAAAGGAGATGAAGAAACTTTAATTACTATTCCTTCAATATAATAGATCCGAAGAGCTGTTTGTATAGCATAAATTAGAGACCTTTAAAGAGGGAACTCAGCTAAGTGAATGAGCTTAAGTCTTTGGCATATTCACAGAATGCTGATAGTTGCTATGCAGCTTAATCATGTTGAATATTTGACAGAGTACATGAGCTTACCAAACCATTAACAGGCTTTACAGAACATATGGCTTTAAAAACCTCTGGACTATTCACAGTGTTGCTTTCAATCAATTCCAGGAGGCTCAAATGGAACCAATTATGATATAACCATAGGAGACATAAAAATCAATTTCTGAAAGAGTCACAACTAAGAAAATCTGTAAAAAAAAAATCACTCTCAGCATAACAGGGCTAAATAAAAACCAATGGTATAATATATAATCACTTTCAGAAATTTGTCAATTTAAAGAAAGTATCAAGAGGCTTGAAAGACTTAAATGTCATAGAAAACAAAGACTGAAGTTAAGTGGAAGAAAGTGTTGTTGTTTTTTTTTAATAAATCACTGACTTGGACTAACAGGATGCAATATGAAAAAATGGTGAAATTTCCAACACAGCAATAAAATTTCTTACAACTCTATAAAATGACTCTACAATTTTTAAAAAACTGATGCTTTCTACAAATCACAAATTGGGATCAGAGAAGTCTATATGAGTCACTGAAGCTTCAGAAAACTCAAATGTCTAGAAGTTAAATGGACTTTTAAAATAATCAAAAACTCAGGGCACCCGGGTGGTTCAGTCAGTTAAGCATCTACCTTTGGCTCAGGTCATGATCCAAGTCTCCCGTGATGGGCTCCGCATCAAGTTGGGCTTCCTGCTCAGTGGGGAGTCTGCTTTTCCCTCTGCCCTCCTCCCACTTGTGCTTGGTCTCTCTCAAACTCTCCCTCTCGCAAATAAATAAAAACTTAAAAAAAAAAAATCCAAAGTATAAACTTTGTCAATCTAGAAGCCTATCAGAGATACACTGAGCCTACCGAAGGTGAGTAGGTAATATAAATAAACTGCATCAAGAGCATAGAGCAGAGGGTACTTTACTTTCTCTAGCAATCTGTAAATTTCTTTATAATCTTCTCACTAGAGTGTTTCTGAACCAGTAACATAAGTAAATGGAAAATAAGAATCACAATCACAAATATTCAACTCACTGATTTTCAGTAACTGCATATTTCAGTAACTGTACTTAAATTTCACATTTGTTACTGATCTTCCAGTTACAAGGAAGAAAAGTTAGTTCCTTAATGAAAAAAGACATGTCCAATTTCAAATAGAAATGGCATGTTCTTTGACTAGGTCAAGTTCCAAAGTATCAGTCATACATCTCCAAGGAGAAAGAAAAAATTAAATGTAAAAAAAGAGGCAGACTTTCCTCAGCTTTGTTTTCTCCAATGTTAAGAAATATATTTTTAACCACCACGTGACATAAGTCATCTTACAAAATGAACTCTTTACAGCAAAGCATGTGATCCTTTATCCCTCTCAGCAGGCCTCTTCCTAAGTGATAAATTCTTTCCTAAACTGAATTATTCAAAGCTCAACAATAAAATGCATTAGGAGAGAAGAGAAGGAAAGTGAGAAAAAAAATAAAGGAGAATATTTTCCCCTTCCTTTTTTTCAATAAAAGCAGATGAACTGTATAATGCATACATTCTGTTTAAATATATTTTTTACTTAGGCACGAGCAGGGGGGAAGGGTAAAGGAAGAGGGAGACAAGCAGACTCCTCAGTGAGCAGGGAGCCTGACACAGGCTCAATCCCAGAATCCTGGGGTCATGACTTGAGGGGAAGGCATATGCTTAACTAACTAAGCCATCCAGGCACCCCTAAGTATATTTTCTGAAGCTCTTAGGATAAAATAACTGAAAGAAAATACACAAAATGCTAGCAACTTCATTGGGGTGGTAGAAATCAGAACTAGAGATTTCCCTTTTTCCTGTATTTCAGCTTTTCTCCAACATTAGTTTTATCACTTTTATAACTGAACAGTGAAATTACAAATAACTTAAAAGCAGGAAAAGCCTTTTAAAAATTAATCTTCTCTTATTGGGAGAACAGTGACACTTTAAGCATACTTATTTTGTGCTACAAACTAAGGCTTCATCTAGGCTTGTTTGTATGGCAAACCAAACTCTTGATAGAAATAGAGAATCTCAGAGGTGCCTGGGTGGTTCAGTTGGTTAAGCATCTGCCTTCAGCTCAGGTCATGATCCCAGGGTTCCGGGATCGAGCCCCACATTGGGATCCCTGCTCAGTGGGGAGTCTGCTTCTCCCACTACCCCTCCACCCACTTGTGCTTTCTCTCTCTCCCCCAAAAATAAATAAAATCTTAACAAAAAAAAGAAATAGAGAATCTCGGGCCTCACCTCAGATGTACTGAACTTACTTTTTTTTTTTAAGATTTTATTTATTTATTTGACACAGAGAGAGACAGTGAGAGAGGGAACACAAGCAGGGGGAGAGGGAGAAGCTGACTGCCCACCAAGCAGAGATCCCAATGTGGGGCTCAATACCAGGACTCTGGGATCATGACCTGAGCAGAACGCAGATGCTTAACAACTGAGCCACCCAGGTGCCCCAGAACCTACATTTTAATATGATTTCTAGGTGTTTATATGCACATTAAGCTAGTGGAGCACTGTTACAGAGAATTTATCTAAGAGTAAACACCTATGTGGATTCCTAAGTTCTTCCTATATATTAGTCTACAATGATGAATCTTTGGACTTACCTGTTAGGTTCATTCATGCAATTCAATAAATATTGACAATAAGAGATAATGAAAATAGGAATATATTAATTATGCCACTGTATCAGGGTAACATTTTAAAGGAAAGCATAGTTCCAAATTTCAAACCCAAGCCATCATTCCCTATTACATTAACCACATCCACTGAGATGAGCCAAAAACAGAATATGAGTTTACCAGAGAATCTTTTAATAAAGGCTGAAACCCACTAATGAGGAAACACTAGAGGGTAGTTAGGGCAGCATGATATTGCAGTACCAGAATGCCTGAGTAAGCCCTGCCTCTTTCTTACTAAGACCTTTCAGCAACATTGACTGTTCATTTACTTTGAAATATCCACTTAGGGCAGGGTTTCTCATTCTCAACATTATTGTCTGTTCCAGCTAGTTAATTCTTTGTTGTGGAGGCTTCCTTGTGTATCGTAGGAGTTTTAGCACCATTCCTCGCCTCTGCCTACTAGATATCTTCCCAGCCGGAGATAGAAACCAAAATTGCCAGATATCCTATGGGGGCAACCCCTCTGCTGCAAGCCCCAATGAGAATCACTGATCTAGGGAAAGAAAAATCATCAGAAAGGTCCTTTTAATAGAGGTCAATGATCTTACTTGGGATTTTCCCAAAAAGACACACTGAAATGTATAACCGAGTTTATAAATTATGGACAAATTTATGAGTTTTGTTTTGAAAGCTCCATGAGAGGAAGGGCTAAGTCTGTTTTTCTTCTTCTGGATATTGTATTCACAGCAGTTTCTGGCCCATGATAGTGTTTGACAATGTTTGTTAAATGAAGTGAACATGTAGACACTATACTTTTCATATTGGGCAATCAAATACCACTAAATTTTCAGATTAAACTCTCCTGATTTCTACTACGTGTTGTCCTTTCTTAAATGTATTTCACTCACTTTAATTACAAAATATTATACTCATCATGTCACATCTAAAAGTTAGTTATTAAGAACTATGATGTAACCACTATATCCAAACCAATTATGACTCTTGGAGCATGGGAGATAGCAAAGGGAAGCAGGAACAATGCCACGGCAAATTAGCATAAGAGAGAAAGTAAGCCCCATCTAGAATCTGTGAAGATCTAGGAATTCAGGGAATCCCTTTAAAGAAGAAAATAGGGGGACGCCTGGGTGGCTCAGTTGGTTGAGCGGTTGCCTTCGGCTCGGGTCATGGTCCCGGCGTCCTGGGATCGAGTCCCACATCGGGCTCCTTGCTCGGCAGGGAGCCTGCTTCTCCCTCTGCCTCTGCCTGCCACTCTGCCTGTGCTCGCTCTCTCTCTCTCTCCCTCTCTCTCTGATAAATAAATAAATTAAAAAAAAAAAAAAGAAGAAGAAAATAGGGATGCCTGGGTGGCTCAGTCGGTTAGGCATCTGCCTTTGGCTCAGGTCATGATCCTAGGGTCCTGGGATCTAGTCCAATATTGGGCTCCTGGCTCAGAGGGGAGCCTGCTTCTCCCTTTGCCTGCTCTGCCTACACTCTCCCGGCTTGTGCTCTCTCTCTGACAAATAAATTAAATCCTAATAAATAAATAAATAAATAAATAAATAAAATTAAGAAGAAAGGAGAAATTTTAGGTGTTGTCACCTTTTTGTACAAATGCTTTCTCTTTGCTTGGCTTATTGTTCAGATCTCATCTCAAGGCCTCACTCCCTTCAGTGTTATTTGGAGAACACTAGTCAAATAGTTTTAAAACTCTTTTTGGAGCCACGAACTCACTTTCAAAATCTGATTAAATAAATGGCTGTTATACATCAACTGAAGGGAAAAAAAAAGAAAAAAATTTGATGAACACTCTTCCTAGGAAAATGCACTCATATACAAAGGTTACCGCATAATTTCAGGGAGTTCATGGCCCTCCTAAAATCCTGATGGACAATGGTTTCTCTCATTCTTGCATGCCCGTTAGTATTTGCTGTTCATACCATAAAACGTAGTAATTCCATGAGCAACTGAATAAGGGAAATTTCACTTAAAATGAAGTCAGGAAACCAGAAGGGGAAGTTCTCTCACCCTACCCCTCACCCTCAATTCAGATCCCAAAAGGAAGATTCCTACCCCAGTAAGATGAAGATTTTCTCTTTGCCTAGCAACAGTCCAGCCAATGAGAAATTGTCACAATTCAGCCAATGAAAAGCCACCACACTTCAAGCTTCCCAGTCAACCTTTTGTTTGTAAACCTCCTCCCCGTTCCCTCCTGTCCTCTATAAAAGAGCAGTCCTCTGCTTTGTTCTTAGAACTTGCCTATGGTTTGCCATAGCTTACATATCTTGAACAGCAATTCCTCTGTTATTTCCAAATAAATCAATAGTGGCTGTGTTATTTTTAAGGTAAACGTCAAGTAAACCCCAATTCTATTAGAAGACAAGGGGCTCTGGGAAATCCTACCCTCTTTTGGAGCCCAGGTCAAGTCACCATTTTTTTTAAACTAGCCTCATATCCCTTGACTGAGTTATGTAGTATTTTTGTCCATAGTTGTTCAAGACATGTTATCATAAATTTTACTGGTCAAAACTGCATACACAGTACCCTATCTTATCTCCTTATCCAAACCAGGTTCTATGTGGTATATCTGTGAAGCACAGATTAGATACATATTTAGTATTTGCTAAAGGACAGGTGAAATACAATGAAGTTATGTAACTAATCTAGGACTCAGTTTCTTCTTCTATAAAAACAATACTAATGATCCCAGTGCGCCAATGTCTGACAGATCACATCAATGTGCACAGGGTGACAGAAGGCCTCTGAAAGTTTAGATAGGAAGAAAATAGGCCATTCTTCTCATGGTCAGGAGCCTGTTCCTTGGAGGTCCTATATACAAATAAGCAGAAGCACTCTCTCACCAGATTGTTTCTTTGGTAGACAATGGAAGAAGGATGGAACTAAAGTCCTATTCTGTCACTTCTTTTCACTTTTCTTTGACACTGGTTGCTATATCACAATGCTTGGCTCATGCTTTGAAAAAAAGAATGTAAAAAAAGAAACAGAATAATTCCAGTCCTTTAAAATCTATTTTGCAAAGATGCCAAGAAAACAAAGAAGACACTTAAAATCAGCAAGTACTTTGGAGTCTGCACTATGCAAACAAAATCTTTAAAGAGCTACTTTCACATTTCTAAATTCTGTGCCTAATTTCCAATTTAAATTGGTACTTTTTAAAAATGAGGCTATCAAAGAAATCAGTAAAAAAGGATCAAAGCAAAAAACTGACATTTGCTGTCCTGCCCTCCACTTCATTGCAGTGTATTCAATAAACTTCTACCTCCTTTGTTCTGCCTCAGGTGAATTCTTTCACAGCCTGGACCACTGGTGTCTCCCCCAATCAGGAGAGACACCACAGTGTGAACCAAAAAGATCCCCATTTCATAGGGGTAGAGAGTATAATAGTGTGAATACAGATTGTTTTCAATAAATATGCATATCACACTTTTTCTCTCCCTTATGATGCTTTTTAAAATTTAATAACGCTTTCTTTTCTCCAGCTTACTTTATTAGAAGAACACAGTATATAATACATACAACAAAATATGTGTTAATCAACTGTTATTGGAAAGGCTTCTGGTCAACAGTAGGCTATTAGTAGTTAAGTTTTTAAGGAGTCAGAAATTATACCCAGATAACTGACTGTATGGGGGTTTCGAGCCCCAACCCTGTTCAAATGTCAACTGTAGTTCTAGGATTTTGGTAGGGAGTTCTTCATTTAGGAAACTAAAATTCTGGGGAGAATGAGTTAGGCTAGTCCTTATCCAAAATTATTAGCCTCTTATAACATCTGGACATGCTTCTACTCTAATTTAGTGCAACAAGTTTCTATTTGGCATCACTCTGTCCGATGATATCATAAGCCCCCGTGATTCAACAAGGAACAAGAATAGCCTAATTCCTACTTTTGTGGCCCTTCAAGTCTGGTGAGACATAGTAAACAAGCAACTACAAATGAGACAGGCATTACAAAAAAGGAAAGGGAAGAGCTATCGAAGTAGTATAAGGGTAACTAACTGAGACACGAAAGTCAAGGAAAAATCTCCATAACCAAGAGACATCTGAGATATGAAGGATGAAAAGGACTTAATTAGGGCTTTTGTGCATGCTGCTGAAGGACGAGGGCACATGAAGTATCACTGGCCAAGAGGGCTGGGCAGTAGCGCTTGCCAGCCAGTCATTGAGCTCTCTGAGGTACAACAGAGCATATTGAGATGAAGATTGTCCTGATGTTTTCCAAAAGCACACCTCACAAAGGATAGCTATGACAAAATCAATAGGAGCACAACCACATGTAATGAGCGTATCAGTAGTTGCAGATGAATACTCAAGTCCATAACTATGGTAGTTAAAAATTCTTCATTGCCTCAAAGGCAGGCAGTTCTGAGGGAAAATGACTGGTCAAGAAGACATGAATTGAAGCAGATGATGAAAATTACTATTTCATTTAACATCTATCACCTCACAATAAGTTATGTAGAAAAATACATGTTTGAATACTTTTAATTACTGGACAATAAAGTCTGTTATCTCTAAAATTAAAAAAAAAACCACAAGAAAGAATTAGTTATGTTTCCCAGGATAAGCAATACATGTATTGCTCTCTCCTAAAGAGAAACAGTACTCTTTCACTTTCTCTCTTACACCAGTTTGCCATCTTTGTTTCAGGTTCATGGTGTTTCAAACCCTAGGACATCCTGATAGCTTGTATATATGAGCAAAAAGAGAACACTATAGAAAAGTGTATTCTGGGATGCCTGGGTGGCTCAATGGATTAAGCGTCTGTCTTTGGCTCCGGTCATGATTCCAGGGTCCTGGGATCAAGTTCCACATCAGGCTCCTTCCTCAGCGGGAAGTCTTCTTCCTCTCTCCCTGCCTGCCGCTCCTCCTGCTTGCGCACACTCTGTCTGACAAATAAATAAATAAATCTTTTTTAAAAAGAAAAGTCTATTCTGCCACTGTTCCAATCATTTGGTAGGTAGACTTGGACCTAACTTCCAGAAATAAAGTTCAAGTTAACTTAAATTTAGAGGTAAAGGACAGAGGAAATAGGGACATACTTTCAGCATATAATAAAAAATGATAACAAAAACATCCAAAAATCTTCCCTTATGGAATTTAAAATTGATTTCCAAGAAAATTGGTTCTAAAAATGCATAGAAATACAAAGAACTGAAGAGAGGACAGGTAACAAATATGAAATAAAGCAGTGAACTCAAGTCTGAGAATTTAAAGAGACACCCTTAGATCACTGAGCCATTATTAAGTAGAGGCATCTTCAGTGAACAGCAACTGCTACTCTTGTTTAATCTCCAGCTGGTCAAGATATGAACTATTCCCTTTGCCTAAAGCTATATCCAGTATCACTGGCTTAGCTGGTATCCCAAAGGCTCTTGACTCATAGGCAAACCTCAAGATGATGGAATACAGGGCATTAGCCTCTTTGAATAAAACTGTGTGTGTTGGGGTGGGAGGTTGGGGGGAGCCTGGTGGTGGGTATTGTGGAGGGCACGCATTACATGGAGCACTGGGTGTGGTGTAAAACTATGAATTCTGTTACGCTGAAAAGAAATTTAAAAAAAAAAACTAAAAAAAAAAAAAAATAAAAGTAAAAAAAAAAAAAAAACTGTGTGTGTTTCGTAGGTAAAAGACTGAACATTCATTGTTCCTTTAATCAAAGTTAAAGGATACTTGACAATCTTCTCAAGTGTCTAAATCTTCAAAGAAAAATGGGTGTGGAGTACTGTTTGGCCTTGAAAATAAAATGAGGTATTTTAATTTCTCCTAAATACCTTCAGATTGTAATAGCATTGACTGGCCTAATATCTCACCTTCATTCAAGGGTTATTCTTACCAGTGGTACCATTACCCCAGTGCCAACATATAAAATATATAAAAGCAGGGGCGCCTGGGTGGCTCAGGCGGTTGAGCGACTGCCTTCGCTCAGGTCATGATCCCGGACTTCCAGGATTGAGTCCCGCATCAGGCTCCCAGCTCCTTGGGGAGTCTGCTTCTCCCTCTGACCTTCTCCTCTCTCATGCTCTCTCTCACTCATTCTCTCTCAAATAAATAAATAAATAAATAAAATATATAAAAGCAGCATAGGATTACTCAACTCCTTTTATTAATAAAACAGGAAGAAGAGGGGTGCTTGGGTGGCTCAGTTTAAGCGTCTGCCTTCAGCTCAGGTCATGATCCCAGGGTCCTGGGATCAAACCCCGCATTGGGCTCCCTGCTTGGCAGGGAAGCCTGCTTCTCCCTCTCCCATTCCCCCCACCCCCCCACTTGTATTCCCTCCCAGAGGGAATACAAGTCTCTCTCTCTCTCTGTCAAATAAATAAATAAATAAAATCCAAAAAAAATTTTTTTTCTTAAAAAAAAAAAAAAAAAACAGGAAGAAGAAAACACACATCAATTTTACAAATATAACTTACCAAAGAAAATTAGAAGATTTTTCATTATAAACAAATCAAAAGCCCAAAATGTTTGATCCAGAGAATAGAAATGGATTCATTTAAAATAAACTAAAGCTATAAATAAAAGAAATATCAGGTGAAGCACATCTTATATTAGATGATGGCACCTACTGACTAAATGTAATATTGCATCACTGCATTAGTCACGGGTACCTGCAGTGAGAGCACTTTTTGGTGGTGTGTGTAGAGGCCTCTTCTAGGCAACAGGCTTGAGCAATGGAATGTAGAAAGGGCCCACAGTGACCCTGACTAAACAGAGACAAGCCATCAGGCAACCCACCTCGGAATATCCACAGGCCCTAACTAACCAATGGGTTACCTACAACCAGGCAATTCTATACGTGCCATACCTCTTCACCCACCCTCTTTTAAAAAGGCCCCTACCCACTGCCTCCTTGCAAACAGTCTCTCCTTTACTGTCCTGTCCCCCACTTCCTTGCAGTGTATTCAATTAACTTCTATCTCCTTTGTTCTGCCTCAGGTAAATTCTTTCACAGCCTAGACCACCACTGTCCCACCCAATCGGGAGAGACACCACAGTGTAGACCAAAAAGATCCCCATAATTTCGTAGGGGTAGAGAGTATAGCAGTGTGAAGAGGAAGATGGTGATCAATGGCCAAGAAAAAATCTCATACTACAGAACATTAACATAAGAAGCAGGCTGACATGGATGTACTACAACTCTCAGCAAGGCAAGTCAATGCTGGGCATATATAATTTCAAGGATGCCAACCTTACTTTCTTCTTGAAATAATTTAGTCTTTTGGATTTTAATTTTTAGGTATATTATATCTAATTTCACCATGAAAAGTAAAAGTAAAGTAGGATTCACTTGACATAAATTATTTTAAAGAGAATCTGTACTCTGAAAAGAAGAGATGTATTTCCTAAGTGAGTCTTCAGTGAGAGAGAACAGGGGTTTAGGGAAAGAATAGGAGTTGTACCGCTGGGGAGCATTGTGTTCGACCCTCTCGCCCTATTGAGTTGAACAACCTCGAGTACATTATTTTAACATCTCTGAAACTCAACTCCTCAGTTATATACCCTAAAATATTATCTTAAGGGGCACCTGAATGGCTCAGTGGGTTAAGCCTCTGCCTCTGGCTTGGTCATGATCTCAGGGTCTTGGGATCGAGCCCCACATCAGGCTCTCTGCTCAGCAAGGAACCTGCTTCCCCCTCTCTCTCTGCCTGCCTCTCTGCCTACTTGTGATCTCTGTCAAATAAATAAATAAAATCTTCTTTAAAAAATACGTTATTTTAAGAAGTGGCTCATAGGAGGTACTCAACAAATGGCTATTGTTTAAATTTTTATGGGGATGCCTGGGTGGTTCAGTCAGTTAAGCATCTGCCTTTGGCTCAGGTCATGATCCCAGGGTCATGATCAAGCCCCACACTCGGCTCCCTGCTTCTCCCTTTGCTGTTCCCTGTGCTTGTGCTCTCTCTGTGTCAAATAAATAAAATAAAATAAAATAAAAAAAGAAAAAGAAATAAATTATTATGGAATTGCTAAATTTTTCCCAGGAGAACTTTTGGTCAATAAAACTACAGGTTACTATGCCAAAAAATAAGTGACCAGTTTAAAGTTTCTTAACTCCTATGAGTTCCTGGTTCTAGGATTTCTTTGGTTCAGTTGAAAGGGTTTTAAATACACAAGAATAATATTTCATTTCAGATATTTAATTTTGTTAATAACTTCCAGAAGATAGGACTGCAAGGACCTATTTAGCAAGAGACTTTCATTAAGGTTAAACAATAACCTTGTTGTTTAACCCTTAAACTATCCCTGCTCCCCTTCCCCCAGGGGATTTACTTAAAAACAAGTCCCGGAAACCAGCCTCAGGTAACAAAGCTCAAATACAAGGGTGGGTCAGGCCAGGTGGAGACAGACGATCAGTGGGAGGGATGCATACTGTCTCCCTAGTTACCAAGGAGTATGGGCCACGCCCTTTGGGCACCTTTTGGGCACCAATTCTGACCAAGGTGATAGGCTGGTTCAAATGTCTATTAGGGTAAATTGTAATTCAATTGGTCACCTTAGCATGACTGTGTAGCTTTTTCTGTGTGTTACAGTTTCATTGGCCACCTGTGCGTGGCCAGGCCCAACCGCATGGCCTTTGCCCTTAAAAGCTAGTCTGTGAAACAGAGAAGGGTCGCCCTCTCTTATAAGAGGTGCGTCCCCGAACGTTCGGTTAGATTCTTGATGCTTGGCACGAAATAAAGCTTTGCTTGACCTTCGCTTTATATCAGTCTCGCTCCTTTAATCACGGACCCATTTTGGGGGGAGGCATAAAAGGACATAGTCTTCTGACATATCTCACATTTAATAATCTATAGGCAGATAGATATATTCCTCTGTCGGAAAGCACAGGACTGTGCTTTCCTATATGTCATAATTGCCTACCAGAAACTGACCAGCTATGTTCAAAATCGTAACCTGGGCTGTCCAACTCAGGTGATGAAATACAAGGAGCAGCTTATTTGCTCAATATTTAACATTTATGTACTGTAAGAGCTAAGAAGTCACGTAAAAGGTAACTCTACAGTGTTATTCTTACTTCTTCTCTGAATCAAGTTGGCTAATTAACTCCTTAAAGAGATGCCATTCTAACACTCCATCAGATGAAAGAGAAGAACAAAGGCTTGTTCTCCTCAAGGCTAGGATTAGTGAGCCTTTTATGAATAGGCTCTACCTTTATGCTTGTCCCTAGAGATTTTTTCACAAGCTGTGGGATTTAAATAAACATACAGGCTACGGAGGGTTTCCTGAAGAAATTGAAATTCTCTGCTTAAAGGAAAGAAGAAAGAAAAGAAATGGTATCCAACCCAACCATGCAGAGTAACTTAACATCAGATACAGAAATGTGCTAATCCAGTTTCAGGTGCAATTTTCTAGCCTTTCAAGGACTGTAAATAAATGCAAGCATCTTGGACTTAATTTCTCTTGGAAATGTAGGGAAAGCTAAAAGTTTTCTCCAAACTAAGCTTTATTTATCTACTTATGTTCTTAGAAACTGGAAGAAAATCAATATAAAGTTTTTCAAAATATACACATACTATGTATGAGTATGTTTTTAGAAATCAAGTTGTAAGGAAAGCTGCCAACAAATTTTGTTTCTTTAAAAGAATAACAATGCCTAGATCACAGAAAATTGGAAAAAGAAAACCCATAGTTATTATTATAAATTCTACAACAACATTCAAACCACTTCAGATTTCTCATTTCTTGGGAATTGCTGACATTATTAATAGTATTTTTATTATTTTTTTAAAATTAAAATCACTATCAGAAAACAGTTCTGAGACAAAATTTTTTTTTATTTATGAAAAGCTGAGAAAAATATGTCAAATGATTTGCTTACACTATAAAACTAATTAACGGGATAGCCAGGAATGGACCCTAGGTTTTCTAACTCCTAGGTCTTACTAAAAATCTGATGGTTTCACATTTTAGCCCCAGAATCCTCCTTCAAACTAAATCTTTTGTGGAACTCCACTAATTGAACAGATGTAATTGCAGCTGCTCCAAATGAAGTGGATATTGGGGCTAGAGCCCTGTACACCTAAGTTCTCCTTTCCTAATCCACAATAGACTTTGAGGCATTTCTGGGGATCATCATAACTCCAAAGAACATATTGTAAAAATACCACCATCAAAGATCATCTCTTCTGACTCATTACCTATGGGAAATCTGTAGAGTTAAATTTGAATCCAAACACGAACAAGACTAATCACTAATAAAATAACACCTGTCATTGCTACCATATGTAAGATTTTTAAAGTCACAAATATATATTGGTGGAAGTAAAAGTAAAAGTTACATTCCATTTGTACCATCCAAAGATAATGGGCACATAGGGTTTACTAATTACCGAACTACTCTCATGCACTATTGTGATGCGATAGGAAGGGAGGAATATTTCATTGCTTTAGCATAACTATCACCTCACTTACAATTGTGACATGAAAACACTAACTAAGCTATTTATTTCCAAAGTTAAATACAGATACCTTTCTCCAAATAAAATTTAGATAAAATCTTATAATGAAGGCATTTTATAAGCTATTCTAATTAAATGGGGGCAAAGTGTGGGGCATGAAGAGTCAGCTAATAAGCCCTTCTAAAGCAGCTGAAGGCTGTAGGAACACTAGAATGGAGGAAGAGCTAACAAAAGTTAAGGTTTATTTTAAGGTTTTTGAGCAATTCCTGAAATATAAATGGTGAACAGCATACACTGTTGATGGACTGACATCTGAAGGAGAGGCAACAGCACTTACTGTGTAGGGGAACAAAATTTACCAATCCAAAATGTGTCTCTTTGGCATGTGGATTACTTTAGGCTGATTATTTTTAAGAAAGAAAAGTCTTAGGAAGAACCAAACTTGGACCTTCGCCCCTAAACCGTCTAAAACAATTTAGATAGAGGACCTCCTCCAAGAAGGGAGCTATCACCACAGATTGACTACAGCATAATATGGACCAGGTGTGGTAGACAGGGAAGAATTTAGGAGCCTGTTGAAATTCCTCTTCTGTCCCACTGTTTCTGTATGGCCCAGCAAACATTTGTTTACCAAACATTTAATCGTTTTCATCTTTCTGTGAATTGTCTCCTTCCCTTGAGGTCCCAGACCCCTACCCCTTTCTCCTTAGCTATGGGTGCCATATAAGCCTAATGTGCTTGACTGCCTGTGGGCTTCATTTTCTTATTAAGTCCCCTTGTGGAAGTAATTAAATTTTATTTTTTTCCTGTTAACCTATCTCATGTCAATTTAATTCTTAGACCACCCAAAAGAACCTTCAAGAGTAAGAGAAAACTTTTCTTTCTCAACAATAGGCATAAATAAACTTACTTGAGAGCAAAGTAGAGCTTTGAGTGCAAACTTCTTGTCCACACCCACCTGAGTAAACTATTATAATACAACTTCTTTGTAAGCTTCTGCAAAAGGACTACTTGCCAAAAGCATAAACAAGGCTCATAAAACAAAGAAGTATTATTTTTTAAAAATATCAGCACAAGCTATCCAGGTTCAAGCAGTAATCAACCAGCAGGTCAAGTTTATTAATTGCAAGTGCCAGATAGAAAGCAAACCTCAAAGTTAATTTACCTTTGAAAATAAAACTTAAATTCAGAAGAGAACCAGGATGGAGATGATTAATAGCGTATACACAAAAACACCAAACAATGAGAACAACATATAGGAAAAACATCAGGGAAGAGCTGATGATGTCAAAGTTTAAATCATACAAAGTAAACAAAAACCCCTACGGCCCTTGCATCAGCTCCAAAGAAGCTATCAGCTCCACTCCCTTCTTCTACCAAATACATTATGTCCAATAAACCAGCTGTTTACCAAAAAATATTCACTAAAGTGGTAATATTTAATATTCCTAAAGTTGTAACACCCTAATTTTTAAAGGACTGTGGTCTTCCAAAAAGGATAGCAAACTGGAAAGTAACTGTTCTCTCTTCTTGCCTGTGCTACAAATTACCATGGGAGCTGAAGCAAATACTTTTTTCTGTCCCGCCTTTTCATTTGTTAATAAGGGATTCTAACAGCCATACCACTTACCTCATAATATTATCATAATTATCTGATAATATACATCAAAGCATGACTTAAAATCCTAAAAATCACGTAACCTGTACATTGTGAAAGATAACCATTTTACCAACCAGTCATTGCAAACAGAAGGTGTAATTTATCTCTGTTAACTGAACTTGAAAAGATTCCATACTAACTTACCATTAACTACAGAAGAAAAATCCCTATACCTCTATGCTGAGAATCCATCCTATCCTAATAGCCAAGATAGCTTGTGTATAACAAACTTCAGCTTTCTTTCAGCATTATAGATACAGAACTGAAAATCTTCACCAGAGGTCAATGTCAATAAAAACTATTTCAATTGCCTGAGCAATTACTCAGTTGAGCTTTCAATTCTAACATAAATTATGTATTAAAGTAAGAGTGGGGAGATATATAATGAAAACTTTCAGAGAAAGCATTAAATGAGAGGTGTTATCTTGTTGAAAGAATGGCTATCAGTATACAAAATGATACAACTCATTCAAGAATGGCAGTGAATTCCTACTCCACTCTGTCCAAGGTCCTGTGCTGCAGAGGTCTGTGCTGCAGTGACTTGGCCTGCAATCAATTTAACACACACACACACACACACACACACACACACACACACACTTTCAAAGTACACTCCACATCCAACCTAGGGCTTGAATTCACAACTTTGATGAGGTCAAGAGTCACAAGCTCCACCAATTCAGCCAGCCAGGCACCCCTTACACAAACTGTTATCGCAACTAAATACTGAAATCATGTTTTAAGCTTCCTGTTTGTTAGAAGAACTGAAAGAATTAAACATGTGAAATGTCTTACACAGAACAGTTTCTGGCTGTTTTGAGAGCAAAAAGGATGATGAAAAAGCATGTGAACTGGGTTTCATGTGCTAACTGCCTACAGTATGACTTCTTACTCAGTAAATCGCTGAACTGGAGCTCTCACACAGTCTAGCATTCAAAATCATAGGATGAGACTTTTTTTTTTTTTTTTAACAATTTCTCCTTATAAATCAAAGGGCAAAGATACTTCCAGTGCTGTGTACATTGAAAAAACTTTACCAGTGATCCATGAAACATATCTTTGGGGACTCCTTATTATATTGCAACTGCGATGTATTTTATACTCTTAACAACTTCCTGGTCAAGGTTAGATATGGCCCAATTATAAATTGATGAGTTGAGGGGCGCCTGGGTGGCTCAGTGGGTTAAAGCCTCTGCCTTCGGCTCAGGTCATGATCTCAGGGTCCTGGGATCAAGCCCCACATCAGGCTCTCTGCTCAGCAGGGGGCCTGCTTCCTCCTCTCTCTCTCTGCTTGCCTCTCTGCCTACCTGTGATCTCTGTCTGTCAAATAAATAAATAAAATCTTTTAAAAAATTAAATTTAATTTAAAAACTGATGAGCTGAGCTCAGAACATCTGGGAACATGTGGGAAATATTGAAGGAGAGTTTGTTACTAGTGGAAGGTTAAACTAAGAGGTTATAAAGGGGAGATGGGCTGGAAAAGACAAGAATTATACATACAGCAGCTATGATGGAGCAAGCAAAAGCAGCCAGTCCAAAGAGAGAGGAGAATGGACTGAATGTGCAGAGAGAGTGTCCATAAAGAAAGGAGAAGAAAAGAAAGAGACAGAAACAGAAGAAAAAATAGAGGGTCAAAAAGAGATTTGAATCCTGGAACAATCCTGGGGCTAACAAGGCTCAGTTCCAGTCCACATGTACCCTTATAATAAATCGTCTATACTTTGACATAATTTGAGCATGACTATTAATGGAAGCCAAACTTAAATCATAGTCTCCCACCTGACATTTCCACCCCAACAGGCTGAATTTCTAAATTCTTAATCTCTTCTGGTATATTTTCTAACTTCAGTGTTTTGAGGTTTTTAAGATTTACTTATTTATTTATTTGAGAGAGAGCAAGAGGCTGAGGGAGAGAGAGAATCTCAAGGAGACTCCCTGTTGAGTGTGGAGCCTGACGCAGCCCCATTCCCATGATCCTGAAATCATGACCTGAGCTGAAATTAAGTCAGACACCTAACAAATGGAGCCACCCAGGCACCCCTCTAACTTTGGTTTTTATCAAAACTTAGAGGTGGCCACACTCTTTTATGGGTATCCCTCCTATAACGTGATCTCTACTATATCTACTAGCTGACCACATAAGATTCAAATTTAACAACTAGGGACGCTTGGGTGGCTCAGTTGGTTAAGCGGCTGCCTTCGGCTCAGGTCATGATCCCAGCGTCCTGGGATCGAGTCCCACATTGGGCTCCTTACTTGGCGGGGAGCCTGTTTCTCCCTCTGCCTCTGCCTGCCACTCTGTCTGTCTGTGCTTGCTCGCTCTCTCTCCCTCTCTCTCTGACAAATAAATAAATTTAAAAAAATTTTTTTAAAAATTAACAGCTAAATGTAGCAACTTGAGAGCAGAGCAATCTAAACAATCAAATATTTGAATCCTTACTATGCAAGGCACTTCTTTTTAAGAAGTAACTTTTAGGGGCATCTGGGTGGCTCAGTCGGTTAAGCAATTGCCTTCGGTCCAAGCCATGATCCCAGAGTTCCCGGGATCAAGCCCTGCATTGGGCTCTCTGCTCAGCAGCGAGACTGCTTCTCTCTCTCCCTCTGTGATCTCTCTCACTTTCACTCTCTATCAAATAAATAAAATCTTTAAAGAAAGGAAAAAAAAAAAAAGAGAGATTTTTCTGTTCTTCCCTCTCCTAATTCAGCATTTTCACTCGCCCCAAAATATGCAACACTTGCCTTTGTTTACTAATCAAAAGAAAAGTGAGAAGTGTAACTAAAGCATATCCTCTCAGCAGAAATCATTTAAGAACTATGGTTTCCTCATCACCTCTGGTGAATTAGTCCTTATACCTGATATTCTTGTTTCTAAAGAAATGGGGAAGTAAAAATCAGGTCCTGCTATATTAATATCTTTTTTTTAAGTCAGTAAAACAAACAAAAAAGAACAAAAACTAAATACAGAGAAGTCAAAAATGACCCAAGAATCTAAAAAAAAGATTTAAGGTAATATACTTTTATTTCTGCCCTGTTTTAAAGAGGCTAAACCAATATAAAAAGAGCAAAAAGGGGAAGTCTATATGAACCTATTAGGTTCCACTAAAGTAAACAATTTTCAATTTCAAAGAACGTACTTTGGGCTTTGGAAAGTAGATATAGCACTTTTACTAATATGAGTCAATGGTTTTTAGAGGAATCAAATTTGAAGTAATTCTTCCTAAAACCAATTTCACAAAATCTGCATATTATGGGCAGTTTTAAATTATCTGCCAATCAATCAAAAGCATATTCTGAGTATTTTCTATCTGTTCAGTATAAGATATGTATCAGACAATTCCTGTGCTCAAAAATTTTAAATTTAGGGCGCCTAGGTGGCTCAGTCAGTTAAGCATCTGCCTTCATTCAGCTCAAGTCATGATCCCAGGGTCCTGGGATCAAGCCTTACATCGGGCTCCCTGCTCCCTGCCTGCTTCTGCCACTCCCCCTGCTTGTGTGTGCTCTCTCTCTGTCTCTCTCTCTCTCTCTGTATGGGTTAAATAAATGAATAAAATCTTAAAAAAAATTTCTTAATTAAAAAATTCTAAATTTAACTGGAGAAATAAGAAACCCTATGGTGGAAGAACTTACAAATTATAAAGGGACATGTAACTAAGTGTTAGATGGTGTCAATGCGAACCAAAGAGCCTATATAGGCACTGGAGACTGTGAAGAGAAAATGAAACATGTAGTAAAAAAGATCTTTCCACAGCAGCAATAATTGACTGTTCTCAGTGTGATAGCAGATGTTTTTAAAAGCAAATTTAAAGGAAGTTAAAGCAATGCAATTTCTATCTATGTCAAATGATCACTAAGGAAGGATGGAGTCCCACCATCTAAGCCCTTTCTTCATAATTCACTAGAGATTAAACTCTGTTTCTCAGAACACAAAACCATTTTTATTTTAAAACCCATCAAAAATCATAAAATAAAGGTCTTCAAAAACAAAATTCAGTACAATTGTAGTATCATTAAAATAAGTAACCAAATAAAATTTAGTTTAACATAAACTAAATAAATTTAGTTTAACATAAAGTGGATGAGGGATGCCTGGGTGGCTCAGTTGGTTAAGCGCCTGCCTTCGGCTCAGGTCGTGATCCTAGTGTCCTGGGATCGAGTCCCACATTGGGCTCCTTGCT
This sequence comes from Mellivora capensis, assembly GCA_004024625.1. Lineage (NCBI taxonomy): Eukaryota > Metazoa > Chordata > Mammalia > Carnivora > Mustelidae > Mellivora > Mellivora capensis. The sequence continues at coordinate 1,865 of PISX010015432.1, read as the reverse complement.
TGGCGGGAAGCCTGCTTCTCCCTCTGCCTCTGCCTGCCACTCTGCCTGTGCTCTCTCTCTCTCTCTGACAAATAAATAAAATCTTAAAAACAAACAAACAAACAAAAACCCATAAAGTGGATGAAAGATAATACTCTGGTTCTTCAGTTTAATGTAAAAATGAAAAACCGGGTATGAATTAATAAATTTTTAATTACCAACAACTTGCAATGGTGAAGCACATTTAGGGGTAAGTTGTGTTTTTTTGTTTTTACCCTACCAGTGAGTGTTATGCTTCCTTTTCTTTTTTTTTTTTTTTAAGATTTTATTTATTTGAGAGAGAGAGAGAGAGAGAGAAAGAATGAGAGTGAAAGAGAGCATAAGAGGGAAGAGTTCAGAGGGAGAAGCAGACTCCAGGATCATGACCTGAGCCAAAGGCACTTAACCAACTGAGCCACCCAGGTGCCCCCCCCCCCACCTTTTAAAGATTTTATTTATTTGACAGAGAGAGATCACAAGTAGGCAGAGAGGCAGGCAGAGAGAGAGGGAAGCAGGCTCCCTGATGAGGAGAGAGCCCAATGCGGGGCTCAATCCCAGGACTCTGAGACCATGACCTGAGTCAAAGGCAGAGGCTTAACTCTCTGAGCCACCCAGGTGCCCTGAGTATTAGGCTTCTTAAAATATTTCAGTCAGGCCAACAATTGGGATTAAAAAATATCTAAGATCTTTAATAACAGAATCTGGTACTTAAAGGATTAAATATGAAACAGTATCTACTGGATGCATTTGAATTTTCCATGTAAACTTGATTAAAAAAGAAAAAGTACTCATTAACACAGCAGCATTCATTTAGGACTTAATCATATTTTATTTTATGAGGACTCATTCACTAGAATCAGGGTTCATTGTGTCTAACTACTGTAAGGGTTTACAAAGGGTAGTAAAAAAAAAAAAAAAAAAAAGGAAGTCAAAAACAAAGGCAACCCAACCAGAGCTGGGGTTGGCAGGTGTGGGGCCAGACTGAGTACAGATCCTTAGAGAAAAGATAAAGGCAAACAGAGGCAGATAATGAGATGAACATGATGCCTTTTTTTTTTTTTTTAACTGGAATAAGCAAGTTCTCAGTGCTATAAGAGATGAAAGGGATAGTAAGTTATGAGGTCAAGAAACCAAGATCAATTGCTAAGAAAGCTGAAAGAGTAGTGAGGCAATGACCAACATGGCCAGGAGATGAAACACCAAGAAAACATTTCATAACACCTCAAAGATAAACTTAGCCTGTATACTCCCCTTTATTAATAATTTGGAATTCTAACTAATGATACTACATATGAACACTTTTTGAATAACTGGTCCTTTGTTAAGGTAATACTGAAAAAAAAAAAGAGAATCATCTGCATATATAAACTGTAAACATACACTGAAATCCTGGAGGCTTATAAAATATGCTGGTTCTTTCTAAAGGTCAAAATAAATGGCAAAACAATATATTTTGGATATTAGTAAATAATATGCTCAAATAAATGCCAAATGTTAAAATTAAGGCTTCTAAAGCATCAGGGAATATTTTCAGTATATGTTCTGTTAAAAGACTATGTATATGACAGAAAAAGATAAAAAATGGTGCTCACTACTGGGTATTTACCAGTAGATACAAACGTAGTGATCCGAAGGGGCACATGCACCTGAATGTTTATAGCAGCAATGTCTACAATAGCCAAACTATGGAAAGAACCTAGATGTCCATCAACAGATGAATGGATAAAGAAGATGTGGTATATATACACAATGGAATACTATGCAGCCATCAAAAGAAATGAAATCTTGCCATTTGTGACGACGTGGATGGAACTAGAGGGTATCATGCTTAGTGAAATAAGTCAATC
>PISX010015431.1:0-49620 GCA_004024625.1 Mellivora capensis | reverse complement strand
CGCCCCTCCCCCGCTCCCCCGCTCGGCGCCGCTTCCCCTTCCGGCGCGACGCGGGTTGGGCTTCTTGGCTCCAGACCAGCCTCGGATCTGGGGAAACCGCGGGGCGCCCCTTCCCGTACCCGCCCCGGCTGTACCGGCCGCTCCGTCCTCGTGGCCTTGTGTTGGCGCAGTCGCCCCGCGCCGCCCGGTCCCCGCGGACGTGAGCGCCAGCGCGCGCTTCCTCGGCGGGGGCGGGGGCGAGGCCGCACCGGCCTTCTCGGCCCCGGCCAGCGTCCACCGGGCGGCCGGGTCTTGGCACTTCTGTGCTTTGTCCTGCCGGTTCGTTGGGAACGAGCGGCGCGTCCCTGCTGGCCGGTCCTCCCGGGCTCTCCCGCCGTCCCAGCTCCGGCGGTGCGACCCCCTAGGGCCGCCCCGGGACACGGGTCCGGCCTCTGTCCCGAGCACGATGGCGGCCCCAGCCCCTGTCACCCCAGTTTCCTTCACCGCATTGCTCGGCTTGGCCGAACCTCCAGTCTGGAGGCCACGCGCGGGACATCGGTCAGGGTCGCCTCCTTGTGGGCCCGAGCCAAGGACAGACCCCGGCCCTGCTTGGTGGTAGCTGCATAGGGTGGGACCGGCCAGGGCAGCTCCCACAGGGGCTTCGACACCGCCCCCCCATCAGTCCTGGTTTCCAGGGACTGGTCCAAGCGGAAACCTCTGTCCCTCGCAGCACAGACTTAGTAAGAAGCTGTGGGCACACGGTGTCCCGTCCGGAAGCAGGGGGGGCAAGGACAGCGGCAGGTGGTTTGTTCTAAGACGGAGAGAGGGAGCGTCAGAAGGTTCCAGATGAGGCCGAAGTACCCCCTGTGTTCCCAGCCAGAGAAGATGCTCAGGGGGCTGACATGGAGGCCACTTTGGAGGCCGGTGCCAGGGCTGGAGGACGCCGGCCGGGAGGAGTGGAAGGGCTTCCTGGCCCCTTCTGCCGTTCTCAGGGCAGGTTGCAGGTCTTCTCTCCTCTGCCCCCAGCAACACTTACTGCTGGGAGAGAGGGACCTTCCTTCCCAGCCTGCGACCACGGCGCGGACTTACCCCCACCGCGGGGGCTTGTTCTCCACTCTCCTGGACGGGAGGCACACCTGTGGGACCGCAGACGCTCCCCGCCCTCCCGGCATCATGCCCAGCTCGGTCCTAGCAGGGCCTCCACCTGGGGCCAAGGAGAGCCCTCGGCAGGTGAGCGGGGCACCGCGAGGGCAGCGTGGGGGGAGCTGGGCAGGCTGGGACGTCCTGGGCCCCTGTTGTTTGGGGCGACAAGGGCTGTGCTCAGGCCTGGCCTCCTGGGGAACGACGAAGGTGTACCCGTCACAGCGGCGGGCGGGACACCTCCCGCCCGTCGTCACCTACCTACTCCCTGTAAACAGACGGCTGACCACACTTCCCCCTAAACGACAAAACATCTGAACCATCCGCTCCTTCCGGGAGAGCCGACCCTGTGGTCTGGCCTTGCCCTGACTCATGGCATGAGCAGGGACAGTGGACACCTGCCCCGGAGGGAGGGGTCAGTTTATCAGATAAATACATACCGTTTTGATGTTTATTTGAGCGTGTGTGAGCGCTGGGGGAGGAGCAAAGGGAGAGAATCTCACACAAGCTGCCCGCGGAGCGTGGAGCCCACACAGGGCTCTGTCTGGGTCACGGCCGAAACCAAGAGGCAGATGCCCAGGCGTCCACATCAATTAGATTTTAAGAGCTGCGGCCAGAGTTTCCTCCTGAAAGGCTGTAACGATTCACGTTCCCTTTTCCCCACATGTTCACCAGCATAGGGCACAAATGTCCTAGTGTCTGTGCCAACCCCAACGGGCAAGCAGCAATGGGTCATCCCTCTTGCTGGCCTTCGGGGGTCCCTAATGGGCTAAGAAGATTCTGTGACTTCCTTTCCCATGTTAGCCCATTTCCCCTCCCGGCTACTGTCCTTGATGTACAGTGACTCCTTACCTGCCAAGGACCTTCTGCCTCTACCACCACCTCTAGCTCCTGGGGCAGGTGCATGGGGCAGGGCCGCAGCAGCCCCGGCCAGCCTCGGCCCCCACGTCTGCCACCACGGTCCCCCAAATGCTCATCCACAGCGTCCTGGGCCTGTTCCTGGGCGGTGGTCCTCCCACACCCGACCTCCGTTCTCCCACCACACTTCTCCCCAGTGCTTACGGGGCCAAGAAAGAACCCTGCGAGCCAGGCATGAAGGCCTTGAGCCTCCCACTGGCAGACCTCCCAGCCTCCCGGCCCGCACGTCTAAAACAAGAGCCTACAGACACTCGGGCAGCCTGCGCAGACCGCGGCTGTGAGGAACAGGGGCGACGCGTCAGGCTCAGGCCCTGAGAGCACTAAAAGCCCCCAGTGGCACAACTTCGTACGCAAGAGCACGCGGACGGGCATCTGATCTACCAGCTTACCCGTTCCTGCGGATTCCGACCCTCTGCCACCTGGCCCTGCAGTGGGTGCCCTGGGAGCACCTGGGAGGCAGCAGGGCCATGCGCCCCCAGAGCTGGCTCACCCATCCCAGGAAGGGCCGCTGACCTCCAGGCTCCCAGCACCTGAGGCTTCACGGCTCCTAGACTCTTCCCAAGCTGTCCGCTGGTGGCCTGTCTTGCCCAGCCCAAACCTGCTGCCCTTCCCTGGACCACCAGGGACCGGGAGCCGGCCGGGGAGCCAGGCTCGACTGGGCCCAGCATCAGCAGCTTTGCTGCTGGCGGAGCAGCAGCACAGGCTCGTCCGGGAGAGGGTAGCCAGCTGGGCCCACGGTCACTTCCCGACAGCCTGTGGCAGCCCACACAGGGGTCCCTCTGCTCGCAGCCCCCGAGCCCTCTTGACCCTTTTGCAGGAGCACAACCCTCCGCCCCTTGGTGCTGTCCAGAACCTGCTCTTCTCCATCCCCGCTGCTGCCAGACCCCCTCACCGAGTGTGACCTTGGCAGGGAAGGTCCAGGAACCCCACCCGGCCTCTCTATCCAGGGGCCATGGCGGCAAACTTGGACCCACGGGCCTGGAGGTCTCTGGGTCCAGGAAGGTAGTGGGCGGTGCTGAGAGAGAAGAGTCGGGCGGCCGCAGCGGAGGGTCGGGTTTAATGGTCACTCTAAGGGGTATCGTACATCCTTCAGAGCCCAGCACATGCCCCTGCTCCTCCCTTAGCTGAGGGCACAGCCAGGCGTCCTCACACCCAGGCTCTGCGGAGGGGGGCCTGCCCCCAAGCCCCAGCTACATACAAGAGCCGGCCCCACTGGGCCCCAGCTAGGCCACACGCCCCAAGTCCACCGTGGCTCAGCGCTGCTGCGGGGGTCCCCACCCACCGGGGCCCAGCCCCGGCCCGCCCCTGCTGAACCTTTGCACTGAGAGAGGCCTATGACCCAGGCTGGCAAAAGCTGAGCCGCACCACAGCATCAGGGGGCCGGGTGGGTGCTGGAGGACGGGGAGCCGGGGGGGCCCAGCTCAACCCAGAGCCTCCTCGGGGACAAGGGAAGGTGTGCCCCTCCCCTGCTGCCCAGGCACCCCTGCTGGGCCAGCGTGGCTGAGATCAGAGGAAGCAGGGGTGGCGAGAGGGTACAAGCGCACACCATCAGGGACTCGGCCAAGGCCGGGGCCAGGCCGGGCAGCCGGGCAACACTGCTCCCCCGACGGGCCGCCCTGGTGCTGGTGATCAAATAGGGCAGGGCAGAGGAGCGGGGAGCAGACGAGGTCCTGGACACACACGGGGCTGGGTTGTCTACACCCTAACTGGTAACACAGCACTTAGCTACTCAACTAGTCACGCTGCTTCCCTCCGGACTGTTCCGGGGCTGTGAAAATTGCACTTATGTCTACGGACCCGAGGAGAGGAGGTGCCTCGGGGCAGGGCCGGAGGCCCCGTCAGCGCCTGGCCGCCAAGCAAGCCCTGGCCACGGGGGCGAGGCTGGTCCCGGGCCGCCAGGGGCTCTGACCTCAGTGGGCTGTGGTGCAGGGAGGGCCAGACCCCCAGGAGGGAACCTGAGCGACATCTGGGGGTGCCCTGAAGTGGGGAACCACGCGGTCCCAGGGCACACACAAGTGGCCCAGCCCCAGGCACTGGTCCGTGGAAGCAGCCAGGTGGGGGTCCCGGCCCTCAGAGAACATCCTCAAAGTCCAGCAGCTTTGAGTGCTGGCGGCTTTTCCACAGTCGGTACAGCCGAAAGTCAAAGTAGGTCTCAATCATCTGCTTCCCTGGGGTACGAGAAGAAAGGCCAGGGCTCAGGCCTCACCCCTGGACCCCAGCGCTCAGGCGGGGAACCAGCCTGGCCCTGGCAAGCTTACCTTGGGCGGATAGCTCCAGCGGGGACTCGAAGGTGACCTTGTAAGGGGTCATGAGGGTCCTGAGGTTCTGGAACAGCTGAAAGGGCAGGGTGGGGCCGTGAGTTCAGGGCAGGGGAGGGGAGGTGTGAGGGAATGGTGTTCAGGGAGCAGGAACCCCCCCACCACTGACTGGGCTCAAGCACAAGGGGCTTCTAGGAGCTGGAGGAAGAGAGGAGAATGGAAAGAGAAATGAAAGGCTGTCAACTCTTGTAGTGGGTCCGGGGTCTCCAGAGGCCTGGGGCAGGGCTTGGGGGTCCCTGTACCTTCTCCCCGTTGGGGTTCCCCAGAATGTAGCAACCCATGATGTGGATGACATTCGGCTCCGGGTTCACTTTGCTCATCAGGCGGCTCAGGCGTTTCCAGAAGCTGGTGGGGGAGGGGCTGGGTCACCAGTAGCCTCCAGCCCAGGCCCCCGCGTGTGAGGAGGGGCAGGCCAGGGCCCAGGACCCAGCTCCGGAGACAGGAGCATCGTGGGGAGGGACTGCAGGGTCGGGGTGTGCACACGGACGCCGCCCCCACGGGCAGCCCACTCACTGGATCATGTCCTCCTCCTTCTCCACTTTGGCGAAAGTAGCCACCTTGTTCTTGAGAAGGTACAAGTGTCCCGGGCCGCCCTGGCAGAGACGGGGTTGGCCATGTGGGGTGCACACAGAGGGCGTCCACTCGCCGCCCCCATCACACAGACACGTGCTCATTCACCGGTGCGCGAAGCCTGCATGTTCTGTCGAGACCCCCGTCCCCCCAGAGCAGGAAGGGGCTGAGCCCTACCTGGCAGAAAATTAGCATCTTCCAGATCTTCGCCCCTTTGTGGTAGATGTTCAGCTTCTTCTCTATTTCCTCTAGGGAGGGAGGAGTGTGAGCTGTCACCCAGTGTCCCCTCGACCCCCACGGCCTGTAGGTGAAGCCTCACATGGGATCAAAGGACAGTGGGGCCGCAGGGCACATACCCAGAATGTCCTCAAACGTTGCGTGCTCGTGGTCCTGCGAGAGACACGGGCCACACTCTGGTCAGGGCCCCTCTCGGGCTGCGGCCCCCCACCCCCAACCCCGGGGCTGGCACAGAGGGACTCACGTAGAGGATGGGGATGATGGACGGGTCGTCCCTGCGGATGATAGTCGGGATGAACTCGGCTTTGGGGACCTTGGAGGAGATGAGCTGGAGACAGCACAGGGGGCAGCTCAGGGCCCAACTGCCTCAGACCCAGGGGGCAGCAGGAGGTCCCAGGAGGTCACCCCCCACTGCTGGGCAGCCTGTGATGGCTGCATAATTTCCAGGTAGAGCCTGTTGGGCTCCTGGAAGAAAGAGAAACCCCCCACCAGCCCACGACTGGCTGGAACAGGAAGATCATAAAGACACCCGACCTCACCATGACCTTGGGGGGCACAAAGCCCGCGGTGTCACAGGCCACTGCCTCTAGGCCCTTCTCAGTCTCCCAGTCCAGATCCTCGAAGCCCTCACCCAGCGTGCAGTGCGAGCTCTGCAGGTCACTACCTGAGGGGCAGGATGAGTCACCAGGGCTGTGGACCCCTAGCAGCACCTCCAGTCCCCGCTGGACCCCACTGGACCCGCACACGCGAGCAGTAGACAGAACCATGATAAAGGCTCCCAGAGGGTCCTCCAGGTCAGCAGGTAACCCAGGGTGGGCGACAGAGACCAACATAGACCACCACCAGCCTGGCGACACTGGCTACTGCCACCATATGTGGCCACCCTGTGGACCCCTGCGCAATGCCAGCAGGGCAAGCCCCCCGGGGCCCTGAAACCAGGAGCCGGGCAGGGCAGCCCTTGGCCCCCCAGGTCTCCCAAGCAGAACACAGCACCCTGCCCACGAAGTATAAGGGGCCAGGCGCCCCCACCTCACAGATGGGTAAGCTGAGGCTTGGAGAGCAGAAGCGCAGAAGCCTAGCTGCCCAGGCAGGAGGCCTGCCCCGGGGAGCTGGGGCCTGGGGGGGGGGGCCCTGGGGGCAGGTGGGCCGGCCTGGGCCGGGCACCTACTGTCTCGGGAGTCATGGGAAGTGTCGGCTTTCATGGGGGTGGGGTCGCTCCAGGACCGGCTGAAGCTCCGCTCGCGCCGCTCCGCGAACGCTGCAGTGAGAGCAAAGCGGGTCAGCGGGGTGGGGGGTGGGGGAGGGAAGGGCAGACCCTGAGCTGATCCTCGGCACCCCAGGACAGGGCTGGCTCCTGGCTCTGGGGCACCACCTGGGAAAGCGGGAGGAAGGGTCTGTGGCTAGGAGGTCGGAGGGCGTCACTCTGGGGCACCTGTGGGCCGAGTCTGGTGCGCTGGGGAAGGTGTTGGTGCCCCAAGACCCCAGCGGGTGTTGGCGAAGGAAGGGTAGCTGGGGCCTAGGACCGGTGGAGGGCGGGTCTGTGCAGACGGCTGGGGGCGGGGCCTGTGCAATGATCTGTGCGGGGCAGAGCCTGGGGCGGGGCTGTGCTGCAAGCTTGGGGGTGGGGCCTGGAGCCAGAGCTGAGCCTGAGGCAGGGGTTCCTTCGCAAGGCTAGGGGCGGGGCCAGAGTCCAGGGTTCCCTGGTGGGGCTGCGGTGGGGGTTTGGGACCCCAGTCTTTCTGGTGCAGCGAGCAGCCCGCAAAGCCCCAGCCGGCCAAGAGCAGCGCCAAGCGCCTGCCCACCCTCCTGCCCTGGGTCTTACTCTGGGCCTTCACCCTCCGGCTGCCGACCATGCGTAGGTGTTTGCGGAAGTTCCTGGGGAAGAAACATGGGGGGCTGGTGAGGATCGCCAGAGTGGGTGGGTGGTAGAGCAGTCCCCCATGCTCCCTGCTTGGCACTACTGCCCGCGCCCGGCGGGTCTGCCGTCACCTCTTTAGGAAAGAAATGCCTCGCGCCCCTGCGCTCCCCTATGCACCTACCGCCCGCCGCCCACTCAGAAGCAAATCCCGCTCCGTCCCGCATGCTGACACCTTTGCTCCCCTTTGCTGCCAGGACAAAGGCACAATGATCAAACCTTCTCTTGCCCTTGGCCCCATGACGGGACCCCGCGCTTGGTGACCCTCCTGCCTTCAGGAACCCACCCCCACTGCCCACCCTTCCATTCCCTCTCTGGGCCCACTCTGAACCCCACGAGCCTCCCTCACCAAGTGGTCAAGGGCCCCTGCTTCCTGTGCTCAGTGCACCAACCCAGGTAGGACTGGGGCCTGCAGACACTCCCTCCCTGCTCTTACGGCCCTGGACCACCTCAGAGACAGGTCGTCTTTACCCCCAAATGTGTGCCCTACCAAGGTCCAGGGTCCAAGACGGACACGGTTTCTGGCCACATCTCTGAGGTGGGGCTCGGGGAAGATAAGCCTTGTTGCTGACCCCACAGCTCTGGGGTTCAAGGGTCAGAGAGAGACATGGGTGGGCTAGTCAATGTACCCCCAAAACACAGGCCTGGGGGCCCAGGTTCCATGACCTCTCCTGCCTGCTGCGTCCCCAGAGCAGGGCCAGGCCAGTGGTCGCCACCACCCTTCCCCCATCAGGTCTGCCAGGGCCCAATGGGCCCAGACCAGACCAGCACAGACAAGAGACGGACCCTGGTGGCGAGTGGCTGGCAGGCCCTACCTCTGGATTACAGACGCGGAATCATTCTCCCGTTTCCGGCGCTTCCTCTCCGCGCAGCCCCTGAACACCCTGAGAAACCACCACGAGTCAGCACTGCCCTTGGCCGCAGGCAGGAGGGACCGAGACATGGGGACAGAGGTGTGAGTACAGGGCCTGAGGGGCATCCAGGGCACCGGGCCAGGCAGAAGGACCCTGGCCTGTCTCACCCTGTCCTCCGCCCGGCTCCTGGCAGGCCCTGCTGTGGCCGTGGTGCTTGCTGGGACGTGGCACTCCCTCACAGTCAAGGCCCAGGTCCCTGGCCTGCCCAAACCTATTTGGGGGTGGGAGGGCCCCCCAGGGACAACCCCAGTGCTCTTAGGCTCAAGGTCCCATAGAGTACTTACGAGATGCTGGAGGAGCGGCGGGAAGGGGCAGCGTGAGAAAGAAGACATAGTGAGCCACGACCCCACAGCCCCCTAGGTTCCCTGTTATTGCCCTCGTCATTGACTCTGGGGCTCCCTCACTCATACTCCAGGGTCCAGCAGGGTACCAGCTATGCTGTGGGAAGCCCGCGCAAGGGTGGTGGATGAGGAGGTCGTGGGCCCATGCTACCAGGTGCCATGACACGGTCAGGCGGGCACAGAGGCCTGCTTCTGCTGGCTCTGGGCCTGGCGGCCAAGGTGACCGCCCCCAGCCAGCCCGAGGGCGGTGATGGGCTCCCCAGAGTAGCATAAGGGGGACACTGCAGCCAACAGTGCCTCTCCGAAAGGCACTCCGTGTCCGAAAACCCAGGTACGTGTCATAGAGAAGAGCAGGCCCCCGCAGGGACGCCTGGGGTGTGACCCCCCGAGGTCCACAAAATACAAGGAGGCCGCTGTCTCGGGAGCTGAGATGAGGCAGTGCCCCAGGAGAACCACCCCAACCGGAGACTGCAGCAGCTGCAGCCCGGGGCCAGGTCCCCAGAGGACCAAGAAGGACAGGGGAGGGCCAGGAGAGCAGAGGGCAGGGCAGTGGGGAAGGGAGGGGCAGTGGGAGGCTGGGGGAGGAGAGCAGCCAGCCCTGCCTTCCCTGAGACTGCTGTCACATCTGGCAGACATGGTAGGACAGGGGCACGTGGAGCTGCTCAGGAACAGCCGCCCAGGTGGGCCTCGCAGGTAGGAGAGGGTCTGGCAGTAGCTCCTGAGCACCAAGAAGAGGTCCCAGGCCCAGGCCCCGCGCCGTGGACACCCGGTAGGTGCACGACTCACGCTTGCATAGTTGTGGTTGCGGTCTGGAAGCTGAAGAGGTTTTCCTTGGGGAACCACGTACGGATGGGGGTGTCGTCTGCAAGACAGAAGGAGGGCGAGGGTGGCTTGGGGGTTTCCTGAAGCTGCCAGGGAAGGGGGTGCTTCCACCTAAGACAGTGAGGGAAAAGCACCAGGGTCCCCTAGCCCTTTCCCAGGTGGGCGGACGCTGGCGTGAGGCTGTAAGGTGACATGTTCCAGCTCAGCTGCTCACGCCGAGACAGCTCAGCAGCTTCGTGACGGCCGGTCTCTGCCCAGCTCCCCCCGGGGCTGCCGACAGCGGAAGGGCGCGCCTCTGTGAGCACAGCCTGTGTCCAGGGGCCCAGAGAAAGGGTCCACTTTGCTGCCCTTTGGAGAGGAGGCAAAGGCCAGACACAAGGGCTGCAGCCTCTCTTGGGGGCTCCGGGGCCTTCTCTGCAGGCTGCCCACTCCACTCCCTTGGACCATTCCAGGGGGGGAGGTGGAGGCCCTCACCGGGTGTGGAGACGGTCCTGCTGAGGGCTGTCCCTTCTCAGGACCCCTACAGCTCCTACACAGGGCAAATGAAAATTTGCTCTACTTTCTCACCCTGACCCCGGCCCCAACCCTTGGGCTCCATCCACCAGAGAAGCATGAGGTCATGGAGGTGAATTGCCCACACCCCTGGCTTGTGCCCTGATGCTCAGGCAGGCTGCGGACTGGGAAGACCAGGAGGTACCCTGAGATGATGTGAGGGCGCAGCTAGTCGGCTGCTTTTCAGGAGGTGACCCCAGAGCCGGGAGACATGGGGCTGCTCAAGTGTCCCTGAGAGGCCTCTTCTCCATATAGAAAGCCTCCAGGGCTCACCGACCACCCACATAGCACAACAGTACCTGGCCAGGCCCCAGACACTACGTGCTTCCCAAGGTTACTGGGAACATCATTTGTTGGGACCCAGGGCAGAGACTGTTCCCCAGAACTCCCCAAATATTCTAATATTTGGGGAGCCTGATATTCTAATTAAGCCATGTTTTCTGTGTGCTCCACCCTCGAGAATCTCCTAATCGCCCTCCTCCAGGAAGCACTCCTTGACTGACTTGGTGCCGCTGGGCACCTGCACACCCTCCCCCTGTCCAAGCCTCACAGTGGTTGTTGCCAGCCAACCCCAGCATCGGCCCCCTGCCCCCGAGCCTGCCCTCACCAGACACACGATCCACACTGTACATCCTCTCCAGCTTCTTGCGGCGGCTGGTGGCCTCAGGCAGGGGTGGCTGGTCCAGCCCAAAGGCCCGAGGGGAGGGGCTGGGACCAGGGGCCAGCTGGGCGCATCCGGGACACTCCTTGGAGCCCTGGCGGCTGCCTGCCCAGCTCTGGCAGGGCCTGTTGATGTCCTCGCGGCTGCCCCCGGGGCTGGCACGCAGGGGCTGGCTGTGGTGGTGCCGGTCCCGCTGCCGCCGCCCCTTTACCACGGCCAGCTCAATGGCCTCGGCCTCCGGGCTGGGCAGCAGGGCCGGCTCCCCGGAGATGGTATACACGCGGGGCTGGGGGCCCTCACCGGCCGGCTTCCCACTGACAGCCTCCTCTGAGAGGCTGCCCTCGTAGTGGCCATTGGAGACGAGGGAGAGGCGACGCTTGTTCTGGGGGGCTGGCTGCATCTCGGGGGACCCGTCGTGGCCAGAGTAGGCATCAGCCAACAGGTGGTCTGGGGGAGAGGTGCCAGGTGAACGGCAGCCCTCTGGCCCTGCCCTCCCCTTCTGGCGCGGCAGAGGGCAGAGAACTCCCAGTGAGTGCCAGGCCTGGATAGGGGGGACGACTGGGGCCGCCCTGCAGCCCCAGTGACCAAGTTCTGAGCCCCTGCCATCTTCAGAAAAGGTGTTTGTGACCTGCGCACTCCTCTCAGAGGCTCCCACCCTCCTCCTACCTGGGCCCCAAGCCCTGGGGGTGTGTGCGTGGGGGTGACAGGCTATGCTACCTGTGGTTGATGCGGGGTCCGGGGGGGGGGGGGGGAGACAGGAATGAACATGCCACCTCCCAGCCTGCCACTGCACCCATGCGCCCAGTGCCAACTTCTCCCCTCCCCCCCACCAGCTGGCCCCCAGAGACAGCGGTGCCAACCCTGGGGGTGCCAGGAGGCCTGTTGCCATGCCAACGGCCCAGGCTGGGTGGGTGCCATGGTGATGAGTGACTCTGAGCTCCTCCTGGGGCTCTGGGCCAGGGAGGGCAGGGGGCGTGAGGAAGCCAGCCCAGCAGGGCAGCTCCTGCTGCCTGCTCCGGGCCCTGGAGCTGGGCCAGGCCTGGGGCAGGGGACAGCATCCCTAGGCTGTGGGGGTGGCGGGGGAGGGGGTGCGCTGCGGACCAACCCCGTCCGGGCACCTCTTCGAATGCCCCTACCTGCACCGTTCCGATTCTCAGGGTGACTCTGGGACAGGTACTCGCCAAATGCTCGGGCTGCTCTGAAGGGTGGACAGCGGGGTGCGCTCTCAGTGCGCCCGGGTCACTCTGGACGCTCCCCAGAAGGGAGCTGCGGTCCCCACCCCCACCCAGCCTTGGGTACCAGCCGGGGAAGGGTCGGGGTCACTCACGGCCGACCGTGCCGTCCCGCCCCCAGAAAACCCAGCGCGGACAGGGCGCAGCTCCGGGGACCCCCCCCCGGCTCCCGGTGCAACGTGGCCGGCGCCGGGGTGGGCGCTCCGTCCGGCCGCCGTCACTCCGTGCGCGGGGTCCGCGGGCGGGGGTCGTGGGGTCGGGCGCGTCGCCCACAGCGGTCTCGGGAGCGCGGCCGCGCCGAGCGGGGGGTGGCGGTGGGGGAGGGAGACGCGGCGAGAAGCCCCGCCGCGGGGGAGGGGCGGGCGCGGGGCGGACGCCGCGGGGGAGGGGCGGGCGCGGGGCCCCGGGGCCGGCCCGCCGCACTCACCGCACTTTGGCCGCCACCGAGGACATGGCCTCGCTCCTCAGCGCCCTCCTCCGGGAGGCGGCGGCGCCCATGGTCGCGGCGGCGGCGGCGCATCCCCCGGCCTCAGAGCGCGCCCCGCGCCCGCCGCCTCCGCCGGGGTAGCCGCGCCGCGCCGGGGCCGGAGCTGGGTCTGGGGCTCGGGCCCGGGCCCCGCATGGCCGCGCCGGGCCGTCCGCGAGTCCCGCCGCACCCGGAGAGCGCGGCCGGGGCCGGGGGCGGCGGCTCCGCCCACCGCGACGTCACGGACGGGGCGGGCCCCGGGCTCCGCCCACCGCGACGTCACGCCTGGGGGTGGCCGCCCGTGACGTCGGAGCCCGGCGGGGTCGTCCGGAGGGGACCGGGGAGGTGGCTCCGCCCACCGTGCCTTGGGGGCGGGGAGGGGGGGAAGGTTGAGGGGGGCGCGGAGAAACTGAGGCCGGCAGTCCCCTGATGGCAAGGGCCTAGGGCTTCGGGTTAGGGGGCTCCGGGCCCCCGGAGACCTGCAGGGGCTGCGGGCCCCAGAGACAAGGGGCCCGGAGTTGTCCCTCCTTCTATACAAAAGGGCTGCCCGGTCTCAGTGTGGGCGGCATAGTTCTGCGGGGGAGGATGCCCGGCTGGTCAGGAGGGGGCTCCTCGGTTGGGGGGCTCCTCGGTTGGGGGGCTCCCCAGCCCCGCGCGGACCCTGGGCGTCTTGCTTGCCTGGTTACCGGGGTGCCTGGGGTACCCCCTCCCGTGGTGACTTCGGAGGACAGCAGTCGATGCTCCCCGCCCCCCCACAGTGCACCCACAGTGCACCAGTGGCCGGGCTGCTCCCTGGCCAGTCGTGCCGCTCTCCGCCACAGGGACTTGGCGAGGCACACGTCCACACACAGTCGGATCTGCCTTTATTGACACATTAAGCAGGTGCACCTGGGGCTCCAAATACCTCTCCGAGGCACTGGGCCTCAGTGGTGGGCACAGCCCAGGGACTGCTGTGGGCACCTAGTGCCCCACCAGAAGCTGCCAGTGCAGATGGGCAAGAGGGACCCCACGCAGGCCGACTAGGGGGCTCCCGGCCAGGTCTTGCTGGCAGGCTGGGGGAGAGGCCCTCCACCGAGGCTGCTCTAGGGCGCATGGGAGGGGAGACCTCTGTCCATCATGGTTTGAGTGCCAAGGGTAGCAGCAGCCCTGGGGCAGTTCTGGGAAGCCAGATGGGGGTTCTGGTGCCGGACGGGGGACTCGTCGTCCTGGAAGCAAACAGCATGACATCAGGGTGGGGGTGAGCCTGGAAGGCTGAGCCTGGGTCGGGTTTCTCTGGCTCTGCACTGCAGGGCAGCAGGGAGCAAGCAGCTGGCCTGCCCCGGGCCCTCAGAGCTGACTCAGCCCAGGCGTGCAGGCAGGTCCGGGCAGCTCACCGAGTCCGAGCCAGTGTGGGCCGGGGCGCTCTGGAAGTTCGCGTGCGCATCCTTGGGGCCATCCGGCAGCTCCTCCTCATACTCTGTCTGGTAGTCAGACTCGTCTGGGCACAGGGGAGGGCTGTGTTGGTCCCCTCAAGGGCAGGAGCCGTGCCACAGCGGTCACCAGGCCCTGGGGCTGCTGGGAGGGCCTGGCGGCCAGGGCGGCTTGTGGGGCGTGCCAAAGGTTAGAAGGGGACACTGCCCATGTCACGCTCAGCTATGCGGGTGTGTCCTGAGCCTCGACTCACCGTCCACCGTGGCTGCCTTGGCCGGCTCAATGCGCGATACAATCTCAGCGAGGTCAGTGAAGGAGGCGTTGGGGCAGGTGAGGACCTGGAGGGCCGAGGTGGAAGAGACGTGTGGCCAAGGCCACAGTTCCCCTGGTCCCCAGACTACAGCCCTTGGCTGCCTGGCCAGTCCCTCAGCCCCTCTCTGCAACCCTCTGTGGCCTCGGCCTGCTGAGGTGCCCAGCCCCCTGGAGTTGGGGCAGGGCAGGGCCTAGAAGAAGCGCAGAGGCCTGAGCACATCAACATCCCGTCCCACATAAGCAACAGAGCCACAGTGAAAAACAAGGGATGTCCGGGCAGAGGCCAAGAGATAGCTCCCACAGGGCCGCACCCCTGCCCCCATCCCCTGGCCCCAGTGGGGGTGTGTGCCGAAGTCCCGCAGGCTGCAGGGAGCCCTGCACTTCTCAGGCCTGCTGAGACAGGCAGAGGAGTGGTCCCAGGAGGGAGGGAGGGGCGCTAGGTCGGGCACTCACGTCACAGGCCTTCATCTTTCTCGGCCCCTGTCGGTCCTGCAGCATCTTCTCCAGCACGCCACTCCGACCCCAGATGTCAAAGACTGTCCGGCCGTGCTGGTACCCCACTTCCTGCACACACACCAGGGACCCGGGGACCAGGAGTCAGGAGGCCCCACTTCTGGGCTTGGACATGAGGGTAGGTGGGCACCGCGCCCCAGCTGCACTCACGCAGATCTCGTTGAACTTGCCGAAGTCCATAGTGCCGTAGCTGTCGATGGGGGGGCGCACGTACTCACAGTACTCGCTGTTCTTCACCATCTCCAGCTGCCGGACGCAGCACACGTAGGCCAGGCGCGTCTGGATCTCCGCCATGTTCAACACCTGCTGCCCTCACAGCGTCTGAGCCAGGCGCTGCAGGGCCCCCCGGCCCCCATGTGGGTGCAGCCACCTGTGTCTCACACCCCAACCCTTGCCCTCCCTCTCCCAAGGGGAGACACGTCTCTGCTAGGCCTGGGGTGGGGGAGGGGCGCGTGCCCAGCCAGGGTTTCTGGGAAGGGATCAAGTGAGCGCACTCCCGCTGGCTTGGAGCCTGGAGACCACTGCAGCCCTCCTCCGCCCACAGCACCAAGCTGGGCATCTCGGGGACAGAGGCAAAGAGGAGCCACAAGGAGCCCCTGGCCACCTGGGCCCCGGGCAGAGCTCTGCCTCCACCTTGACTTTCGTGGCCAAGGGGTTCCAACGTTTCCACAGCAGCCACCACCCAGACAGCGCGTCACCGTAGTTGGTGAGGTCCGTCTCGTCCTGGCTGCCCACGTCGATGGCAATCACCACCTTCGCCCCCATAGACCTGGCCACATCCGCTGGGGAGGAGACAGCCGTGGTTATTGCCTGGGACAGGCCTGCAGAGCCCCAGAGGGGAGTAGGGCTGGGGGGCGGGGCAGAGCCTGCAAGGGCCAGAAGGGCTCAGGTCCAGTGTCACTCCTGGACTAATGCACAGAACTATCCAACAGGTGACAGGTGTGCCCGAGGAGGGGACGCACCCACAGCAACCCTGGCACTTCCTGGCTGTTAGTTCCAACTGTGGGCGCAGATGGGCCATAATTGCTCTCAGCTCCTCTGCTTGGCCCTGGCTCCGGGCGCGGCTGAGCTGCCGACCGGCCATATGCTGGGAGCACACGACGGCCCAGTGTGCGCACAAGGGCTTGCGTCTGCACGCGTCCGTGCACTTTCTCGGGGCTCCACGAGCACACACGGAGGAAACTGTGCCTCCGGTTCCCTGGGAGTGGAGGTGGCCACGGTACCTGGGAGGTTGTTGATGTAACCCCCGTCCATCAGCAGGTGTCCGTCTCTGGGGTCGCACAGAGGAGGCATGTAGCCTGACAGAGACATGCTGGCACGCACGTACCTCCACAGGGAGCCTGGGGGAGAGGCAGGGCGGAGGGCTTGCCACCAGGGCCTGCCAAGGGGATAGGAGGGGAGCTTTTCGCTGCCCACACCGGGTTCCTGCCCGAGACCCTTGGCCTAGAGCGCTGACAGCGCGGGGTCCTGAAGTATACACGTCTGACGTCTGGTGGATGGCACCAGGCCTGGACGGACAGGCACACCTCCTGTTCTTCCTCCTCCCCCAGAGAGGCTCTCCACGGAGGAAGAATGGGGAGGGCCAGAGGCCCAGGGGAGGCCCGGCCAGCTCTGCAGGCTCCCCACCTCGTGCTGTGTGTGCCACAGCCTTCTGTGAGCCCCACGGTCCCACTCACCTCCAAGGAGACACGCGCTCACCTTACAGGCCACTCTGCCCTAGAAAAGGGCCCTCAGCTTCCACCCACCTACTCGCCGCCTCACAGTCCCCAGCCCAGCAAGCAGTCTCCCCGAAACTGCTGATTGAAGCCCACAAAACACATGCCCTCCATGTGCCCTTTGCCACCTCCCACCGTGGCCTGAGTGTGCCTTTCGCCACCCCCAGCCCGGGTACAAGTGTGCCCTTTGCCCTGTCTCTGCTCTCAGTTCACACTGCTATCTCGCGTCCCACACGCTCATGGCAGGACCCTCTCTGGGTCCAGGCCCCCTGAGCCGCCTTCTTCGGGTCATCTTCGTGCTTCCCCTGGCTCAGGCAGCTTCTAGGTTCTCTGCCTGCCCCCACCGCCCCCAACCCCCTGAGCAGGTCTTCAGTACCCCTGGGTGTGGTGGGGGAGGGGGCCTGGGCCCCGTGCACGTCTGAGCCCCTATCAGGGGACCCAAGGAGGAGTTGCTCACCATCCGTGTGGACCCTCATGGCAGAGGCCGTGATGTCCGTGGTGATGGTGAAGTAGGGGATCCACAGGTCCTGCAAGGGGACAGCACGACTCAGAAGGGTCATCCTCCCCTGCTGTCAACCCTCGACCCTGCAGCCCCGGAGGCTCAAGGAGATGAGGGAGACCCCTGCTTGGAGGGGGCACCTCAATCTGCCGGTCCTTGAAGACGCCACAGATGCTGCTGTTAAAGCCGGCGCCAGAGAACATCGATGTGATTGGGTAGGTCAGGTCCAACACGGTCTTCACCATCGACGTCATGTCCTGAGTGGGCAAAAGGCACGCGTGACAGCCCCGCAGAGGGTGAGGGCTTCACCCCACCTTCTGGCACAGGCAGTGGATGATCCCATGGGACCCCAGTCTGGGAAGGGAGCGGGGCCAGAGCACACACGTGTGCTCCCTGTGAGCACAGCAAGGGTGTCGGGGAGGGGGCTGGCGCCAGGGCATGAGCAGCAGGGCCTGGGGGTCCTACAAGGACACCCGTGGACGCCTGGCTCTCACTGCCTGCTCAGGGAGTTCTGGACGAAGCCCCGTCCAGGACCAACACCAGCAGGTGAGTGGGTAAGAGAGCTCCCTGCTGGGGTCCCCAAGAGTGCTGAGTACGACCCATCGAGGCTTCCCCGGGAGGGGGAGCTGCCCTGCCCCCGTGCGCTTGGGGCTGACCCTCACATTCCACCACCACTGATACGCTACCATGGCACACACTCCATCGGGGTCCGGGAAAGGGTGGTCCTGTTGAGGGCCCTTTCTGCCAAAACTCCCTAACCCTGTCTCTCTGGTGGACTGAGGCCTATCCTTCCTCAGTGAAGACGGGGGCCTGCAGGGAGCAGGACACGTGACTGGGCAGGCAGCACTGGCCTTGCCCCAGAATGCCCAGGTTCAAGGCTGCCTCACTTCTTAAGGATTGGGGATGGAGAGGAAAGATGTGCCCTGCCGCTGGGTGGCCAGAGCCGAGGCGGAAAGACCCAGAGCACAGGCCATGTGTGATGTGGGGGATGAGGTGCCCCCCAATGTGCTTCCACGGAGATGAACAGAACGCAGACCCTGCCTCGGGACAAGCAGAGGGGACACGTGTGCTGCTGCAGGGCAGGGACTCGGGACAGCGTGGCACCCCCAGGGTCGTCCGTGGTTAGCAAGGCCCTCACTCCTGAAGAAACCCCCGTCTAGCACCAGAGAGCCTGCAGAGCCAAGCCTGGAGCCCCCCCCCCCACCTGCCTCAGCGTGGCAGGAGGCCGAAGGCTCCCCCAGAAAGGCAGGGACAGAGGACAGCCTGGACAGGATCCAGCCCATCCGGCCTTGTAGAGCGGCCTCCCAGGGGGTCCCATGACCCAACACACACTGAGGACAAGGAGGGCAGCAGGCCCAAAGATCCTCAGCCGGTCCCACAGCTGAAGCAGACGGGAAACGTCTGCCTGGCCTGTGACCAGACGCTCAGCTGAACGACAGGTAACATGAAACTCTCCTTCCAATGGTGCTGACCTCTCCATGTTGACCTCAGTCACCTTGATAAATTAAGAGCCAAGTCCCCAACACTGATGTCCTTTCTTGCTCTGTGCTCCCCATTCCCCCAACACCCCACAAACCCTGCTCTGAGGCCAGAGCCCGCAGAGCCGCGAGCAGGGCCCAAAGGTCCCAATGTCCTCCCGTTCCCGTGGCACTACGGGGACCTGGGGCTGAGCTCCAGGGAAGGCCGAGGCCCCTCACCTCAGCCCACTGCTTGGCCCGGATCCGTATCTGGCTGTAGTTCCGCTCCTCGGCGTACAGGGCGCCCATGAAGGCCCCGATGGATGTCCCTCCAACCATGTCCACGGGGATGCCACACTCCGTCAGGGCCCGGATGATGCCGACCTGGGCACAGCCTCTACACCCACCAGGAGCACAGAGCAAGGAGGGCACCGTCACCGGGCGTGGCACTGTGCCGCACGCCAGCAAAGGCGGCAGAGATGGTCCTCCCGGGCCACCCCCTCCTCCTCAGTGCCTGCCCCTTGCATAAGTCACAGAAAATGGGCAGAGACACGGCCCCATGGACACTGCTGGGATGTGAAGCTGAACAGGCTCTGCACAGACTTGGGAGGGTGGGAGACACCCGGAGGCTCCCCACAGGGGGCTCCTAATGCGGGTGGGGGTGGACACGGACGAGCCCGCGCAGGAACAGGAAAGCCGGTGTGGGCCCGAAGCCACCGCCCTGAGCCTCCAACCACCGTTCCTCTCTCCTCAGTGATGCCCACTGCAAGTCGCCAGTCACAGAGAGGCCACGGGACCACAGCCAGGAGGGGACAAGCAAGATGGGCGGGCCGCGAGGGAGCAACAGAGACTCGGCACAGGCTCCAGAGAGCTGGGCCCAGCAAGCCCCGGGGCCCAAAGGGGTCTGTGTGCCTGACAGGTGGACGAGTGGGCAGAACACTGCCTGTGCGTTCGAGGGACGTGGCCTGGCTCGGAAAGGGACCACGTGCACGAACATGAGCGCCTCCCACTGGTGAGAGAAGCCAGACACAGAAGGACGAGGGTCCCCTCACCTGAGGGACCTGGAGGGGTCCCGCCCACACACAGACGGGGGAGAACAGGGGTTCAGTGCGGGAAGATGAGCGTTCTGGGGATGAACAGTAATGCTTGCACGACGCCCGGATTAATTTCATGCCACCAGATTTTACAGTCAAAAATATTTAAAATGGTAAATTTTATGGCATGCATACTTTTAACACTATTAAAAATATTTAAGGGGCGCCTGGGTGGCTCAGTGGGTTAAAGCCTCTGCCTTCAGCTCAGGTTATGATCTCAGGGTCCTAGGATCGAGCCCCGCATCTGGGCTCTCTGCTTCCCCCTCTCGCTCTCCCTGTCTCTCTGCCTGCTTGTGATCTCTCTCTGTCAAATGGATAAATAAAATCTTTAAAAAATAAAAAAATAATATCTAATATCACCACAAAAAAAAACACTCAGATATAAGCCTAAAGCAATTTTCCAGAAATTAAAGACAAGATTGATAATTTGGCACAGAACTGAAAAACTATAAGACAAGGCCAAACAGCAACTTTAGAAGTGGAGAGAAGGGGTGAAGCCCGGGGGGCTCAGTGGTTAAGCGTCTGCCTTTGATTTGGGTCAGGATCCCAGGGTCCTGGGATTGAGTCTCGCATCGGGCTCCCTGCTCAGCGGGGAGTCTGCCTCTCCCTCTCCCACTGCCCCTGCTTGTGTTCCTGCTCTCGCTGTCTCTCTCTTTCATAAATAAAAATAAGATCTTAAAAAAAAGAAGTGGAGATCCAGTGTCTGGCTTGAAGAACGCAACCGGTGGGTCGGGCCGCGGGCCAGGCACACTGACGAGAGCCCCCCCACAGACACGGCAGAAGCAGCAGCTCACTGAGTCACAGGACACCCCGGGATGGCGACCATGGAGACCGCTCCCCAGAACAGACGTCCAATCGCCTAGAGTTCGCATGGGATCCGGCAGAAGAGCCCAGAAAGAGAAGAAAGGGGTGAGGCAGAAGCAGCATCTGGAGGGACAGACGGTGGTCTGGACGAACTGACTGTCAACTTCAAGCCTCCGGTTAAAGGAGCACCATAAACTCCAAGCATAGATCGAAAGAAAGCCGTTGCCAGGCTGCTGGAAACTTGAGACAGAAAGAAACTTCCAAGCAGCCTGGGAGCAGAAGGCTGTCCCCACAGGTGCAGGAGGGCTGGGCTCTCTGTCCTCTGAGGTCACAGCACAACATCCACACGCCACCACTTCGCACGAGAACAACAGTTTAAAGCAAGTCAAATTACGGAAATAATACAGAGAAGAGCAGAAATTAAACCAGGAAACAAACACACGGTGGAAGGGACCCGCTCGGGGGGAGGCTGTCGGGAGCGAGAAAGCACACATCTGCACAGACGGCCCGGTCAGCGCGGTGAGAAGCAGGTGTGAGTCTCACGAGGTGGGAAAGAGATGAAGAGGACACGTTCGTAGAAGAGCATCACTTGCCAGATCTGACACGAGAAAATCTGAATCGTACTATAACCGTCAACATAACTGAGCCTTTGATTTTTAAATGTTCACAAAGAAAATCGTATGTCCAGATGGTTTTACTAGTGAATGCTACTGAACATGTAAGGAAGAGTAACACAGATCTTACATAAAAATTTCAGAAAACAGGAAAAGAAGCAGCACTTCCCAACTCAATTCCGAGGCCAGCAAACAAACCCACACACGTCTCAAGAAAAGACAAGCGCACCCAGATTCACAGGGAGTCCAGCAGGGCTTACAGAGGACGGCGCTTCGTGGGCAAGTGAGTCTCTCCCCAGGATAAAGTGCCCGTGTCCGTTTAAACGTCCGTGTAATTCAGCACTTTGACACCCGAAGCACCCGTCACGCCGCACCCTCCGCAAGAGGCCCAGGACGGGCACTTCCTCCGGCCGACACCCGGCCTGCGGCAAGGCCACCCTCACGCAGAAGCCCGCACTTTCCCTCCCATGGCAACAAGGCAGGAAGAAGAAGAAACAAAAGACATAAACGTATTTCAGAAGGAAAGAGAAAAACTGCCTTGATTCTCAAAAGATATAACTTGTATACAGGAAATGCAAAAAAAAAAAAAAAAAAAAGCCTATAACAAAGTCCCTAGAATTCGTGAACTTAGCAAGGCTGTGAGACGCAGCACTGAGGTACACGAGTCTGCTGTGTGCTTCTGCGCGCTGGCGACGGCCATGTGAACCTGAACTTCAAAGTGTGACGTTCGCCACAGCAGAGTGAGACGCCGGCACCTGAGCAGACAAAGACAGTTTTGAAAAAAACAAAAAACAAAACGGAAGGATGTGCAGGGCCTGAAGTCAAGGCTCACCACAAGGCTGTCAAGACAGCGTGGGGCTCCCTAAAACACACACACGCAGAGCCATGCGGGTGACACAGTGACCCCAGGGGCCGGGAGGTCTTTACTGGAGCGGCTACAAAACCGCTTCGGCTGCCACGAGGCAACAGCAGGTGGGCCACCGACATGTACAAGCCGGACGCACAGAGCTCCCGGAGGAGGCCACAGGCCTCTGTGACCCTGGGACAGGCAAGGGCGCTCAGAGCACCAGAAGCAATCACCGTAAAAATGGAAAACCACACTTCAGCAAAACTAAAAACTGGGCTCGCTCTGGCAGCTCATATATATCGAAATTAAAACCTGTTCATCAAAGAAACACCACTGAGAAAACGAGAAGTTGAAGACCGAGAGACAAAGTTAACAACAAATATATCTGGCAAAAGACTTGAGTTCAGACTCCATGAACGAGTCCACTGAATCAGGAACAAAGACAGGCCACCAGGGAGACACGCGCGAGGGAGGCAAATGCTACGAAATAAAACAAGGGACAGCAAGCACATGACCTCATCAGTCCCCAGGAAGGGCCCCCCCCAGCACGTGCACTGCCACAGTTCGAAGTCCTGATAACACCGAGGGCTGGCAAAGTGTGGGAGCGTGGACGCCGGACGTCGCTGGTGGGGCGCGGAGCGTAAGCTGAGCCCCGCAAGCAGGAGAGGAGAGAGCGGCACGCACGGGAAGATTTCTGCAAGTCACAGCCGTCCCCCCTCAGTCCCTCAGGTGACGACGGCCAGGACCGGGGTGAGCCGAGTGTGGCAGAAGGTGCGCCGCACCCTGCAGGAGCTGATGTGGCCTTGCGCCCCAAGGGCTGAGCGAGCAAAGCCACATGCGAGCCTGCAGGGAGCGGGACAGTGAGGCCAGTGAGACGCCTGCGTGCCCATCCTCGGAGCGAGTCAGCGCTGAGCTTGAGGGACAGAGAAAACACCACGGAAGAGCACTCAGACATGAGAAATGTTTTTTGAAGGTTTTTAAAAAAGACTTTATTTATTTATTTGACAGAGAAAGCACATGCACAAGCAGAGGGGAGCGGCAGGCAGAGGGAGGAGGAGACTCTCCACCGAGCAGGGAGCTCTAGGTGGGACTCGATCCTGGAACTCTAGGATCACGACCTGAGCTGAAGGCAGACATTTAACCAACTGGGCCACCCAGATGCCCCAGGGATTAGAGAGATATTTTAGCAGAAGATCTATTTGAGAAAAATCACCTGGAAAGCAGAACAAAAAGACAGATGGAAAACTAGGGAGATGAAAGACAGGAGGGCTAGGAGGCCCATCTCGGATGCCTGACTGAGCGCCAGAAGTGCCAGGAACAGAGGACAGAGCCCAGGTTGGGGAACTCGGGGCCAAAGGTCATGATTTCCAAATGTGGAAGGGCCCCTGAGCCCACCCAGGGTAGTGGATGGATAGACCGCTCCCAAGGCACATGGCCAAGTCCCTGCGGGGACAGGACCTACGAGACCCCCCCACAGCTCTCAGAGAAAACAGTCCTCACAAATGACGCGGCACCGGGCGTCCCAGCAGGGACACTGGAAGCTCAAAGGGCAATGGCAGCATCCTGTAGCAATTCTCCGGGAAAATTACTTCTAGCTTGGATTCCAGACCCAAATCATCCCTGAAGACGTTTTCGGCTATGCAGCCTTTTATTTATTTATTTATTTATTTATTTTAAGATTTTATTCATTTATTTGTCAGAGAGAGAGAGGGAGAATGAGCGAGCACAGGCA
The DNA here is from genome assembly GCA_004024625.1 of Mellivora capensis. Classification (NCBI taxonomy): domain Eukaryota; kingdom Metazoa; phylum Chordata; class Mammalia; order Carnivora; family Mustelidae; genus Mellivora; species Mellivora capensis. The sequence goes on along the minus strand of PISX010015431.1, from coordinate 26,558 downwards.
GACAGAGTGGCAGGCAGAGGCAGGGGGAGAAGCAGGCTCCCCGCCGAGCAAGGAGCCCGATGTGGGACTCGATTCCAAGACGCTGGGATCATGACCTGAGCCAAAGGCAGCTGCTTAACCAACTGAGCCACCCAGGCGTCCTGCTATGCAGCCTTTTAAAACTTTTCCTTTCCAAACATCTTCTCGAGGAAATGTGTAGTGCGGGAACGCTACCCAAATCAGGAAGGTGTCAGGAAAGAGGGAGCCGTGGAATTGAGAAAATGAGCCGACCGCGGGAGGGACAAAGTCAGGTCCCAGGATGACAGTGAAGGGAAACTCCAAGACTGTGTCCCATTAGCCAGACTGGAAAGCAACCAGCAGAGCCCAGATGTGGTGGGAGGCCTGGGCGGGGTGTGGCTCCCACACACGGTGAAGCAGAGGCCGTCCGGGATGGCGGCGAGAGCACTGACAGGAGGCGGGTACTCTGGGGGTGGCCTGGGCAGCCATCCGTGACACCCAGCCCACAGCAGCTAGGAGGAAGGACGCACGCCACGTTGTCAGACTGAGACACAGGGACAACCAGCAGGACCGGTGTGGGAACCATACTGGGACTGGGAGTGGTGAGCAGGGAGAGGGACTGACAGAAGACAGAGGACAGATGGACGAGCCGCGATAGGTAGATGATGGATGGACAGAAAAACTGAAAAAAAAAAAAAAAAAACCCGAACACACAGAATAGGAATGCTATCTGGAAATGCAGATGAGGCGAGAGCCACCACCACGCTGCGGGTCACAGTCTCGGGAACGCCTCCGGACGCGCCGTCAGGACTAGAAGGGCAGAGGACTGCCTCCGGAACGGCCACGTGGCTTTTAAACTAAGTATTATTTTGACTAAACTAAACTTCCATTACACATGCGCCCCGCAGCCCAGCACTCAGGCCGGGTGCCCCTTGCTCTCCCCGCGACCCCCAGGGGCAGGGGCAGGCGCTGCTCTGCCCTTCCATGAGCATCTGGTTGGCCAGCAGAAGGCCTGGGCCTCACCGCCCCTCCTGACGGCGGCCCCGGGCTCCACGTCTGCTCCAGGTACAGGTCCCCCTTTAAGCTTAGGGGAAAGGCGGCCAGGGCCAGAGTGACAAACACGGGGCGGCAGTCATTTCAGGAACTCAGCAGCCCACAGAACTCGAGGACGCCGCGCTAGGTTTGCGAGCAGATGAAACCAGCGCTCTATAAAGTGTGTGTTAACACGGAAAGACACTCACCCGGAGCCCAACGGAAAGACTGGCAAACGGTAAGAACAGGTTTCAGGGGAGGCGTGGGCGGCCGGCAGACAAGTGGACGCTCCCCGCAAAGACTGTTAGAGCAAGACAAGAATCTTCTACCGCACTGGCAACCGTTAAAACCCGGGAGAGCCTGCGGGACGCACTGCTTGGCAAGGCGGAGCCAGGTGCGGAGACGTGCCTGGTCGCGTGTGGGGCTGACCTGCGGGGCCTGCGGCGAGGACGAGCTCAGCGCCCTCCTCGTTAGCGCGCGCGCACACAGCGGCCGTGCGTGGGGACTCACCTTGCCCCCCCTCCCCCAAGCACCAAGGCTATGGCGTTGCCGGTCAGCACCCGAGCCAGGCGGGAGAAGTCCGAGTGCCGGTCTGGGGGCCTCTGGAAGACGCGCTGGTACATTTCCACCTGAGAGAGGGGCCAGGGGCCAGGGAGGGCTGGGCCGAGTCCCACACACTGTGGCCTGACCAGGGTGGTTTCCCCTTTTCCAGACCCAAAGCCCTTTCCAGGGCCCAGCAGGAGACCACTGAGCACACCCCCCCCCCCGAGTCTCCCAAATGGAGGCTGCGCTGGGCAAGGGCTATGAGGACACTGTCCACTGAGCCGTGGGGCCAGGCAGGTTGTGGCATGTGGGCAGCCTCTGGGGCACCCAGGCCCCAAGCCCCCAGGGGCTCTCCTCCCGCCCCTTGGCAGGCTCTGGTGACCTCCCTGCTGCCTTCCTGTGGAGGTACGTGCGTGCCAGCACGCCTCCCCTCTGCGGCCCCGGAGACAGACGCCCGCTGACAGACGGGGGTCACATCCATCTCCCAGGTACATCCCCCAAAAGTCTAGCTCAGGAAAACGTGAGCTCACAGAGAGGCCAGCCGGCCTCATCAGTGGCCCAGGGAGCTGAGACTTCAGGGACCCGAAGAGAGACCGTGGAGGAACTGCACTCCTCCATCACAAAGCAAGTCAGGAAGGCTGCTCTGGAGGCCAGGAGTTCCCGTGGGGCCGGCCCGCCACCCGGACCTCACCAGCTTGGGCAGGCTTCTCCTGGAGAAGACGCGGCGGGGGCAGCAGAGGTGCAGGTGGCCGGAGCACCAGGTGCGCATGTTCAGCCACTCGACGGTACGAGAGGGCGCCGGCCCGTCCTCCCGGTGCAGCAGGATCAGCTGCTTCTGGGCACGCACGGCCGTGCTCTCCAGCATCCGCTCTAGCTGCAGGACAACACAGCCTGAGGGCGTGGGCAGGACGCACCAGAGGTGTCACGGAGGCCCCTGCTCCAGACCCTGCCCGATGGACCCGCCCCCACAGGCAGGAGGGTCTCAGGGCAGGGCCTTGGCAGGTGGCAGCCCAGTCCTGGGAGCCAGCTCGGCTGTGCTGTGCTCTGCCCTTTGGCGGTCAAAGCTGTGACCCCGGGGTCTGCCTGGCCACGTGGCTGCTTCACGCTGGGCTGGGTGAGAGTGGCCAGGAGGGGAGGGCCTCCTCCCTGTCCGTGGCTCTCACAGCACCTGGTGGGCACACACTGTGACCTTCTCAGGGAAGGTCACTATCTGCAGGCACGCTCCCTTGCAGCTCTGCCTGCAGAAGAGGAACCTGCTTCAGAGTCGGGCAATTTTAGCTGCCCCAGGGTCAGAGAGGAAGGAGCTGACGCCCCGCAGCCTTGAAGCTGGAGACAAAGTGGGCCGTTGATGTCGCCTCACAGCGGAGAGCAGACAGATCGGGAGCGCGCAGAGAGGAGACTCAGCAGTCATAAAAACGAGGGAAACAATATGGATAAAGCTTAAACACCTCAGTGTTGAGAAAAAAGGACCCTTCAAAGCGATATAAAATAGGACACGATTTTTATCAAATTTAGACCTGAAAACCAGCGCCGAACACATTCACAGTGGAACAGGAAAGGCTCCACTTCACAAGAGGCCCCCGGGGGCCACTTCAGGACAGCTGCCCTGCTTTGTGCTAAAACCACCAGAGGTCAATGCAGCAAAATGTTTCCAAAACATGCAGGCCAGAGCTGCGGCTTTTTATTATCTGTCGTTTCCTGAGTTCTTGAAATATTTCATTCAAAGGAAAAGACAGAGAAGCAGAGGGGTGTGAAGAGAGCAGCGGACCAGGACCTGGCCAGTCCGCAGCCCGGCCTCCCGGGAGGCATTGCCAGCCGCTCCCCGAGGCCCCGCCCCGCAGGCCCCGCCCCCGCAGACCCCGCTCCCCGAGCCCGCCCGCCTGCCGCTCACCTCGCCCACTGAGGGCTCCTGCTCGCCCAGACCCACGATGAGGACGCAGTCAGCCTGGCGGATGCAGCGCTGGGTCCACGGTGTGAGCGTGCCGTCCGCCTGGTACAGCACGATCCGGTGGATGTCCTCCTGCTGCCCCAGCCAGCTGGACAGCCGGTACTCATGGACACTGGAAGACACACGTGGAGGGACACCGATGCCAGGGCACAGACAGGGGTGAGCAGGCCCCAGTGCTGCAGACGGGGCCAGAGGGGCCCACAAACTCCAGGGGGTCAGGGGAACGCAGACGGCGGGGTGTGCGCAGACGTGGAAGGTGCAGCTCAAGGCTGTGCTTGGACCCCCAGGAGCCGGACGCTATCCCACACAAGGGCTGGCGCACCTGTCCAGGGCAGCAGAGCCGAGGCGCTGTTTTACGTTGTCACTGGCCAACAGCAGGACAGGGCCTGAAAACACAAACCCGAACTACAGAAAACTGCCCCGGCAGCCCACCTCCCGGGGCCAGTAGCCCCAGGGCCTCCAGACCCGGCTCTCTGACCCTCAGTCTCCTGGCTGCACAGAAAGCATTCAGAGCTTTGCGACACTGAGACTGTGTGTGTGCTGGGGGCCCAAACCCCGGTGAGCAGGGCTGGCTGGATCCAACACGCGTACTGGCGTATTAAGCCACGTGGAGATGCACATCTTTTCACATCCCCGCGTCTGATGATGCCTACATGGACGCAGGTGCCAGGGCCTGCCCAGCCAGGGCACCAGCACCAGAATCGGCAGATAGGTTGCCAGGGCGCACCCACAACCCTGGGCTGGAGAGGACCCAGAAGTCCTGAGGGCGTCCTTCTTACCCCCACACTTGTACAGAGCTCTCCAAGAGCTTCAGTTAAAAGCGGAGACATGAGAAATCATTGCCTTGTATTTTAACTGGCAGCATGTGCTTTCCTAGAGGCACACAGAACAGGGGTGTGTATCTGGTCCAACCAATGCACACACACAGGTGCCTCAGACTTAGGTAGCAGGGAAGCCACTCCTCCCACGGACTGCACTCCTGGTTATAAGCTCGGTTGGTCATCCGCAGGGCTCCTACAAAGGGAGGGAGACCTCTTAGGGTTGGGCTGCATCACAGGCCCTGCTGGGCACCACAGTGATGTGTCTTGCCCACCTCTCTGGGACGTCATATGGGATACGATGGGACTGGCAGGCTGTGTCTAGCTGCAGGAACACCAAGGAGCCCAGCCCTGAGGCCCTCCAGGGACTCCAGGCTGAGCTCTCCCTGACCACTGGCATGTGTCTCCTGTGTAGACACCCTTGCCTAGACTCAGGGGGGCCCTGAGGGACCTCTTAGGGAAGTGTGGAGCCAGCAAAGGTGGGCTGCAGCTCCTGTGGTGACCAACCCTGTCGCTAGCAGGGCTCTGCTAAAGGCCAGGTGGCAGGCAGGACCAGGGCAGGGAGGAGAAACAGGAGAAACAAGTGTGGCTCCCCCACACTTGCGTCTGTGGCTCCGTGGGGCACAGCTGAAGTGGGCATCTGGCCGCGCTGCTGCTCCAGCCTGCTCTGGGCTGGCTGCCAGACTGCCTCCTTCCCAGGCACTGGAAGCTGAGGAAATGGACCACCACCTCCAAGTGCTGGAAGAGAATGGCTTGATATCAGCCTAGAATCTTCCTCCATGAGGGAAAGCAACCTACATAAGCATGGGGACTGGGCTTTCGGCAAATGCGTCAGCACAGCAGTGGGCCAAGTTCAGTCTCTCGAAAGGAGGGTCTGAGTCGCTGAATATCCCTGTGGACAAAGTGAATCTTGAGTCCTACCTCCCATCATCCCCAAAAACCCTCCCCAATGGACTGTAAACTGAACGGGAACCAACACTGTGGAGAGTTTAGGAGAACATCTTCATGCTTGGGGCAGCGTGTGCAGTTCCTTTAGGAAAACACAAAAGCAGTAATGATGGAAGAAAACAGTCGGTAAACTGGCCTGAATTAGAGTTAAGAGCTTCTGTTTTCAAAGGACATCATTAGAAGAATAAAAAAATCAAACCATAGAGAGAGACAGGTGCATGCAGTCCTGGCACCCAAACAAGGGACTGTGTCCGGGTCACATAAAGAACCACGCCCACCACCGAGGAGAAGACGGCAACCCGACAGATGCTGGGCGACCAACGTCTTGGTCACTAGCAGATAGAAACTGAAGCCGCAGGGAGAGGCCGCCACACACGTACCACAATGCACAGAGACAAGACTGACTGACCCCCAGAGCAGCGCACCACACACTTCCCCAGCGACTTCATCCAGGGACGCCCGGCTGGCTCTGCCTGGGGAGCATGCGACACCTCATGTTGGGGTCGTAAGTCTGAGCCCCACGACGGGCAGGGAACTTCAACAACAACAACATAACCCAAGGCATTCTCTAGGACAGACTGTATGTTGGGCCACAAAACCAGTCTTAATAAACTTAAGAGTGAAACCATACAAAGTACCATTTTCTGGCCACAACGGTATGAAACCAGAAATCAGTAACAGGAGAACCGGAAGATTCACAAATGTGTGGAAATTAAATGACACCCTCCTGAACTACCCACAGGTCAAAGAAGTAACCTGGGACACCAAGGGAAACAGAAACACAGCATCCCAAACGCAGGGAGGGAGCCATTGGCTGTGGAGACGAGCCCAGAGCTACCAACGTGCTTCAGAGAAAGAAGAAAGATCTCAAATCAGGGACCCAGATTTCTTTCTTTATTTAAACCATTTATAGACTTTATTTTTTAAAATGTACTTATGTCGAGGGAAAAACTGAGCAGAAAGTACACAGAGTTCCCGTACACACCCTTCTCTCCCCTACCTCCCCATTACTAGCATCCTGCAGGAGTCTGGTCCGTTGTCACAGTCCACGAGCCAATGCTGATGCATCGAGATGAACTAAAGTCAGCCTGCCTATCAGGGTCCTTTACGCTGTACCCTGTATGGGTCTGGACAGACGTGGAATGACACCTGTCCACCACTGTGCTATCACACAGACTATTTTCACTGCCCTACAAGCCCTCCACACACCCCACTTCCATGCCTCTGGTCCCCTGGCCCCAGGCAACCGCCGTCCTTGCACCGTGTCCACAGCTCTGCCTTTTCCAGAGCGCAAGAGAGCTGGAACCACACGGTGTGTGGCTTCTCCGACTGGCTTCTCTCACGGAGCAATGCGCACTTACGGTGCATCCACGTCTTCGGTTTGCTAAGACTTGAAGTTTATTTGCAAAGCACCGAATTTTATACCTTGGGTAAGTACGAAAAGAATAGCAACTAGACCCAGAGCAAACAGAAGGAAGGAAATAATCGAGATTAGGACAGAGATAAATAAAATGGAGAACAGAAAAACGACAGAGAAAATCAATGAAAACAAAAGTTGGTTCTTTGAAAGAATCAACAAAACTGACAAACCTTAAGCTAGATGAATAAAGAAAAAAGAGAGAAGCCTCAAATGATTAAAATCAGAAACAATAGTGGGACATTACTGATGTGACAGAAACAAAATGGAGGGCGCCCAGTGGCTCCATTGGTGCAGCGCCTGACCGTTCATCTTGGGGTTGTGAGTTCGAGTCCTACGTGGGGTGTAGAGGTTACTTAAAAAACAAAACCTTAAAAAAAAAACAACCCACCAACTATTACTAGGAAGAAACCTCCTCCATCTATTAATGGCCACACACAAGCACCCGAGCAGACATCACGGTCAGCGCCGCGGGACCAAGAATTCTCCCAAATGATCAGGAACAAGGCAAGGACGCTGCCCTCGCCACTTCCGTTCGACAGCGTGCTGGAAGTCCGGCCCGAGCACTTAGGCAAAGAAAAGAGATGCAAAAGGTGTCAGACTATAAAGGGGAAAGTAGCATCTGTGCTTGGAGATGATACAATCTTACATGTAAAGAAACCCAAAAAGTCCACCAAAAACTGGTACAAGTAATAAATGAAGTTGTAGGACATAAATATGACACAGAAGTCGGTTATGTCCTATACACGGGGAATAAACCATCAGGAAAAAAGAGGTTAAGAAAAGTAATTTATAATAGCATCAAGAAGAGCAAAACATAAGGAATAAACGTAACCAAGAAGACAGAGACTCGCTCACCGAAAACCACGGAACGTCGCTGAAAGAGACGGAAGAAGACGTAAGTATGTGGAAACGCGTCCCGTGCTCACGGGCTGGAAGACCGAACGTCGCCGAAGCGTCCGCACACCGGGGGGCGAACCGCGGAGTCCCAGTGCCATCTTTAGAGATGGAGAAAAACCAGCCCTGAAATTCCTGCGGATCTCAGGGACCCTGAGCACTCAGAACCACCCTGCAGAAGAGCGGAGCAGGAGGCCTCCCGCTTCCTGACTCCAGACCTGCCACGGCGCTCGCAGTCAGCACAGCGCGGCGCTGGCCTGGAGACGGACGCGCGGACCGCGGAGAGCCCAGAGGGCCCAGAAACGAGCCCACGGCCATGGAAACTAGTTCCTGGCGGGTGCCAGCATCACGCGGTGGGAGAGGGGTGGTTCCTCACTAATGATAGCAGGAAAACTGAGTATTTATAACCAAAAAAAGAAATCTCTACTAAACTTCAAACCCTTTACAAAAATGAGCCTCCCAACAGATAATTAAGTTAAATGCAGAACTTCAGGGGCTCCTGGGGCGGCTCGGTCGGTTAAGGGTCTGACTCTGATGTCAGGACCACAGGGTCATGAGACCGAGCTGCACTGGATGTGGAGCCTGACTGAGATGTTCCCTCTCCTTTGTCTCTCCCCACCCGCCGCGAGCACGCACGTTCTCTCTCTCAAATACACAAATAAATCTTTAAAAAAATAAACATAGGGACTCCTGGGTGGCTCAGTTGGTTGGGCAGCTGCCTTCGGCTCGGGTCGTGATCCCAGCGTCCTGGGATCGAGTCCCACATCGGGCTCCTTGCTCGGCGGGGAGCCTGCTTCTCTCCCTCTGCCTCTGCTCGCTCTCTCTCTCTGACAAATAAATAAAATCTTAAAAAAAAATAAAATTAAAAATAAAAAAATAAACATAAAACTTCAGGCCTTTTGAAAAAACATGGGAGAAAATCTAGGCCCTAGGGCTGGGTGCAGAGTTTTTAGAAACGCTACTGAAAAGGGAAAAGGAGCTAAAAGGAGGTAGGAGGACACCAGGGTCAGCTGGACGCGACCACGGCGTGCGGTCAGCCCTGTGGAAGCATCGGGGCAGCGCGGGGGCCGTGGACCCGCAGCCCAGCCAAGAGCCCATGTCCGCTCGGGGCGAGGCATTCTCTAACCTCAGAGGTAAGAAAACAAAGAACCCAGTCAGAAAAAGAGCTAACGCCGGAGAGGACGCAGATGGCGGAAAGGACGAGAGACATTCCGCTTCGTCCACCACGGAGAGATGCGCTGGAGCCGCAACGCGCCCTCACTGCCCACCCGCCACAACAGCAGAAACGGGCTCCCGCCTCTCCGCTGCGGCTCAGGTCCTGATCTCCACGTCCGGAGTTTGAGGCCCGCACTGTGTGCCACGCTGGGCGTGGCACCTCCTCCAACTAACAGCAGACAGTGACAGCTCCGAGGCCCGGCCAGGACAAGGAGGCGCAGGGCGGCGGCGCTGTGCTGGCGGGAGCGTGCAGGGGGTGGTCCCCCAGGACGGCAGGCACGCGGCCACACGCACCCCGTGCCCACACGTGCACACAGGACCCTTTGCCCAGAGAGTCACAGAGCCTCGTTCATAAAACCCCCAAAGCGAAGAAAGCCAAATGCCAGTCCACAGGCGACCGTCGCCCCGCGGTGGAGAAGAGCACACGACGGACACGGGCATCATCTGAGCCGAAGGCACCTGTCTGCAGGGCCACCACGCAGGACTCCGTTCTCAGGGCGCCCTCGGAACCAGACGACCCGGGAGGACAGGGTTAGGGTTGCCAGAGTGGCAGCGGGGCGCTGTGCCTGGTTGTGGTGGCAGGAACCTCCCTGCAGTCACCACAGCACAGAGCGCGCACCGACACCGGCACCTCTGCAGACGCACCAGTGACCCTCTTGACCTTGACAGCGTGCTGCAGTCACTTAACCGGGGGGAAAGGGACATGATCCTCTCTTTACTGTTTTTGTAACTTCCTGTGAATCTGTAATTACTACAAAATAAAGTTTTGGGTTTTTTTTTTAAGATTTTATGTATTTATTTGACAGACAGAGATCACAAGCAGGCAGAGAGGCAGGCAGAGAGAGAGAGGGAAGCAGGCTCCCTGCTGAGCAGAGAGCCTGATGCGGGGCTCGATCCCAGGATCCTGGGATCATGACCTGAGCCGAAGGCAGAGGCTTTAACCCACTGAGCCAGCCAGGCGCCCCTAAAGTTGTTGTTTTTTTTTAAACAGAATAAGCTTTTATGAAAGTGACACAAATCTGCTGTAGGACTCAGAGACACGCTGTCGGCCCCGGATGGCATGAGTGACGCCCACAGGAGAGGAGCAGAAGCCTGGCTTTGGGCGCAGCTGTTAAGAGGCAAAGATCAAGACGGACGGGACAGTGATGCCTTCTGTGTTGCAGAATTTCATTTTCAGAATACGTTTTAAGGGCCTAGAGCAGTATCTTCCAATTTTATAAATCATTTTTATTTGGTATTTATTTATTTTTAAATTTTATTTATTTATTTGAGAGAGTGTGAGAGTGGAGAGGTCAGAGGAAGAGCAGACTCCCTGCCGAGCAGGGAGCCCAATGTGGGGCTCGATCCCAGGACGCTGGGATCATGACCTGAGCCGAAGGCAGCCGCTCAACCCACTGAGCCACCCAGGCGCCCCTCTTTGGTATTTATTTAGCTTTCTATTGCCGAATGTCTACTCAGGTTCTCGTGCCGTTTCACGACAGGAACACTCACGGGGTTTGCTATCGTGCCACATTTTCAAAAGACAAGCCCCGGAATCTCCGGCATACCGGCCTCACAGAAGACTGACGTGCTGCTGTTACCGTCGCTCGCAGTTTTGAAGAACTCATAAAGAATTAAGAACACGGAGCGCCTTGGGGCTCGTGCTGGCCCCATCAGTTAAGCGTCCGACTCTTGGGATTTTGGCGCAGGTCATGATCTCAGGGTGGGGGGATCGAGCCTCGTGTCGGGCTCCGTGCTCAGCAGGGAGTCTGAGATTCTCTCCCTCTCCCACCTCGCTCGCTCACTCTCTCTCAAATAAATAAAACTTAAAAAAAAAAAAAGGAATACAGAACACTTTATGATTTGGGGAATTTCTAAGAGTTCTCAAAATTTCAATTCCTTGTTCTTGAATTCCAAAGTTTAACAGCTGTCAGGAATTCGGAAATGCTACCCAAGCTCCCTGAGCCCAACAAGGGCATTTTCCCCACACTCAGCTAGCTCCTGCAGCCACCGCACTGTCCCCTCTGGGTAGAAGGCTCCCTGAGCCACAGGTGCAGGAGGGACAGCCCTCGGCCCACAAGACCGTGCCCAGCATCAGGACTGTCAGGAGACGCAGGGCGGATGTTCTCCTGCTCCCGTGGCAGCCCTGTCCCTGGCACCCACAAGGGTCAGCTGTGAAGGACGCTGGCGCACCTGCAGAAGGAACCAGAAGGACCACGAGGCAAGAGGAGGAAGGCTCCAGAGGACCCAGCTGGCCTTGGGCAGGACTTACCGGTGGCGCTGAGGGCGTGCTTGAGCTCCAGGGCGAAGGCGGTGAGGGGCACGTCCTCTGACACAGGCATGACAGCCACCGTGGAGAGGTTGCTGGCAGGGTTCCCCGAGTCCCACTTGCTGCCTGCGGCGTGTAGCCCAAACTGGTGACCTGCAGAGCACAGGGTCACGTGTCGGCCGAAGGGGCTGGGCTGGCACTGCACAGCGTCTCTGTTTCTTGAGGCCCCAGGGTACATGTACAAGGGCCTGGGAGAGAGGAAAAGGCCCCAGGGTTCGCTCCTGGCTTCCCTAATCAAAGTGTCTTGTGCCTGCCCACCAGACCAGCCTGCCTTTCCTGCTGAAGCAGCAGGCCACACTGTGAGCGCCCTGCCTTTCACACACTCTGGGACTCGGGCCTCACTGATGAGAAAGGCACGGTGGGAGGAAAAGACCCCGTGACCCAGAGAAACCTCGGAGAAATGCTCTGCCAGGTGAGGCCTCCTACGGTGTTTCCACCGTGGGCTCTAGAACCAGTAAGCGTGACCTGTGAGGGATGGCAGCCTAAAGCCAGTGCAGTAAGAGCCCCTGTCCCTGGGACCACACAGTCTCCGTCCTCTAGATGCGAGGCCCAGGAAGCTCTGTGCAGCCCTGGGGCCCCCACAGCGCAGGGAAGGAACCACAGACCCGTTGACACAAAAGGTCACCCATCAGAGGGTCCCTGGAAGTTTATTTCCAACAGTGGTCATTTCTGGGCCAGTAGCACCTGTTTTCACGGAGGTGGCTGGGGGGGTCAGCCTCACCCTCCTGCTGGCCACACCCCAGACAGACCCTGGTCTCCTGCATCCTGGACACGCCATGGGCTCTCTTCCTGGCTCCCCTCCTCTCTGTCTTTTCTAGCGACCTCTGATGTCAGGACCCTCCATCTGAGGCAGAACCGAAGGGGATTCTCCTGCCAGCTCTGCATGGCTCTCTCTCAGCCTTCGCCGGAGCACTGGGAGCTCTGGTTCTGGCCAAGGGACATGGGGCAGACCCACGCCACCTGACTGCTGCCAGCAGTCCCGAGGCGGCTCGGAGGGCGCAGAGAGGAGAGTGGCCGCCGGGCTGGGGCCTCCACCCCAGGAAGCACTCCACCATGGCCACCAAGGCTACCAAGGCCGCGGCCCCCCTGCCCCTCTCCCACTATAGCCAGGCTCCCCCGCCTCCCCACCCCGGGCCAGGGGCCACCTCCAGGGCTCTTTCCCAGGGCGGCCAGCCTGCAGACACGTGGGCTGGAGCCCCCCAACTCTCCAGGCCCTGCAGCACAGGGAAATCCCGGAGAGAAGATGCAGAAACAGTTCTCTCACCCCAGCGAGTAGTCCTGGGCTCACTCACCTCCGCGTGGCCCACGCGTGAAAGCAGCCAGGACCGCACAGCGGCTCTGAGGAGCACGTGGCAGGGCAGACCGGGGTAACACGGCAAAGGCCTTGAGAACCGAACTAACATCCTAAGAGACAGTCTAACTAACTACCTAACTAACACACAGCCAGGGCCAGGACATGCTCTGGAGCGCGAGCACACCAACATCGGCTACAACAGAAGAGGCAGGACCAGAGTCCCGTGACATCATGCCTGAAATACAGGATATAATCCAGAATTAGCAGCTATACCAAAAGCCAGGAAAACCTCGCCTACAACAACGGACGAACGTGACAACAGGTCACGGAATCTGGAATTACCGACAAGGACAGAAACGCAGCGGCGACACAGCAGCCGTGACCAGTAGCACAGGGGCACAGTCGTGGTGGAGACAGAAGACAGATCACGAGAAGGCCTGCGATCTCAACACTGGGGGAAGGGAAAAGCCGGCGGTGCCCCAAGACCTCAGAAACAGTAAGAGAAGGTCTAGCGTTTGTGTCCCTGGACTTCCAGAAGGATAAAGGGGACAGAACTGGAGGAGTATCTTAAGAAATAAATGCTGAAAATGTCCCACGTCTGCTGAAAGACACGCATCTATGCATTCCAGAAGATGAGCGTTTAGTCTCTACACACTAAGCACAAAGAGTGTTCAACGCAGCCCGAGAAAGGGCGGGACACGGACGTGGGAACAGCCACCTCGGGGCTTCTCATCAGAAGCTGTGGAAGCCACAGGCGGCCGCTCCCCAGGGCCGGCCGCGCATCGGCAAATGCCTCTTGGGGATGGAGGTGACACACAGACCGGCTGCGAGAAGGGGGCTCAGAGAGTCCACGGCCAGCAGACCCGGCCCGGGAGGGCCGCTGTGAAAGGCGCCTCGGACCGCGGGGAAGGGCCGCGGGATGAAGGGCGGCGGTGCTTTCTAGCAGAGACTCTTCTCGGGCTTCTGCAGCAGTTCCCGGGCCGCGGGAGGGGCTCACTGAGCGCAACCCCGGGAGGGGAGCTGCGACCCCACAGCGGCTACGGAGAGCGCCGCGTGACGCACGCTGGAACCGCGACAGACGGTGAACAGAGCACTCGGAAGGGCTGAAGGGCTGAGGGACTCGAGAGAAGATGGAAGGAGAACCCGAGAAAGACGACGCGAGAGGGGAGGACAGGAAACACTGCAGGGACAGGCGCCGATCCCAGAGTAATCGTGCTCAACACAGACGTGTGCACACCGACTGAGCAAGCGGTCAGGCGGGGAGGCCTGGGGGCTCCGTCGGGGAAGCGTCTGCCTTCGGCTCAGGTCAGGATCCCGGGGTCCTGGGATGGAGCCCCGAGTCGGGCTCCCCGCTCAGCAGGAAGCCTGCTGCTCCCTCTCCCCGTTCCTCCCCCAGCTTGTGCTGGCTGTCTCTCAAATAAATATATAAAATCTTAAAAAAACACATACCGAGTTGTCACGCGGGAAGATAAAAATACCACCTGACTATGTGCTTTCCACAAGAAACCCGCTTCGAGCAGACCACACAGGCGGTCAGAGGTGACGTGAAGACACGACACGCGCTGAGCCTCACGTCCACCGCGGACCTCAGAGTGTGACCTCATTTGGAAATGAGTCTTTGCAGACATAGTCGATCGAGACGAGCTGTAGTGGACTCAGGGGGCACCGCCACACTTTGTGGTCCCACTGGGCACGCTGGCCACCCCAGTCCTTCCACAAAGCACAGTCCTGTGTCCAGGTCGCTGCCAGGAGACACAGGTCTGCCCTCCCACAGTGCCCGAGCCAGCATGGGGCACAGACTACACAGGAGCTGACTGGGGAGCGGTGGGATGAGTCAGGGGCTGAAACGAAGTGGAAAAGGGAAGCAGAGGGGTGCAGGGCTTGGGGCAGCCAGGCGGGTATGGTGCTCTGATGAGAGGCTCCGGCAGAGGGGACCAGAGGCCAAGGCCGGTGCGGGTGGTCCCCGCCTCTGTGGACCAGGACAAGGTGCCAGTGAGCATCTCACAGAGCACCCTCTCTGAATTAGCACCAGAAAAGAACACATAAGCTGACAGGGAAAGTCCCAGCCTGGAGAACTGTGTCACTGGTTCGACACCGGGCAGACACAGCCGCCCACAAGTACCCCCAGTGCTCGGTTCCAGTTGGCGTCCAACAGGGACCAGGGCTTCCCTCCCACACCGCCCACGCCCGCCTGTGGCAGCCACAGGGCAGGTGCGGCCTCGGGGCCAGGAGGGTGGGGCTCCCAAGGACACACCTGTCGCAGTTCCCTGCTGGAGGCTGCCCAGAATCTTCTCACCCAAGAGGTGAATCAGCCGAGTCACAACCTGGGGGGCGGAGAAGGAAAGGAGGCCACACATTGAAACCAAGGAGAGAAGCACCTTGGACCCCCATTTTCAAAACCACCATGTCTGCAAACCCCTCGGCGCTGAGGGCGGTGGTGCGGTTGGCAGGCTGGTCACCGGGCAGTGGGCCCCACTCTGTGGGATGAGAGCCCACTGGGGTCCAGCAGGCGTGAGGGGCACACGTCCTGTGACGTGGCGCTCAGGCCAGGGTCTCCTTTTACTTCCAGGGCAGGGAAGCACCAGGGGCGGCCACGACCACCCCACAGGCGAGCCAGGAAGGGCTTCCAGGTGCCCCTGAGGGGGCCTGGCCTGGGCAGGACATGGGCTGGTGTTACATCATATCTAGGAGGAGTACATGGCCACGTTAATGCTGAATTTTTAGAGTCACAAAGTATTTAAGGTTGGAACGCCAAGATACCTGCAATTTACTTCAATGCTTTTGCATAAAAACAGAGTGAGTTATAGGTTTTCTGACTGGTCGGGTTTACAGGCGACGGAGGACTGTCTGGGCGGCCCCGCTCGGCGCCACCGCCTTGAAGAGAAGCTGCCGTCAGCTTCGGTAAAACCTGAACCATCAGGGAGCGGCAGCGCAGACGGGGTAATTCGGAGGCTGCTTCTCCTGCACTCGGCGCCCAGGCCCCCGAGTCAGGCTCCCGGACGGCCCACGGCCCGGAGCTCCGGGGCTGACTGTGCAGGGAGCTGAGACCTCGGGCTCCGGTACCCAGCGGCACCTGCAGACCGACGCGGAGAGCCTCTCTTACCCCAGGACGCTGGAGTGAAAACACCCATGCAGGAGGCAAGCGAGACTGTCCTCATTTTAGGGTGTGAGACCAAAAACAGTCTGAGGCGTGGTCCAAAACAGAAGCTAAAAAGGAGTCTGGTCTTTTCCTGACTACTCTAGCATCAAACTGTTCATTGGAGCTAATAAAAAATCCCCACATTATTATGGAAAATTTTAGTGCACAACAGGTGAGGGAAGAGTGAGTGACCACACGCCCCCATCGCCGGGCTGCGGCTACCAGCTTCACACACACACCCCGGACAGCTTCGTTTGCTCACACCCGAGTTTCAGGCCGATCGGAAACACAGCACTTAACCCGTCGATGTGTGACTCTGTATCTCTAGGATCAGAGCCTTCAAAAACGCACTCGTGATATAGTTGTCAAAACTACAGATTTATAATGATCCTAATTAAAGAAAATTTAACAATTAAATATATTTAAAAAAATTCTACATCAAGTGAAAAGGTTCAAAATAAGCCCATGAGCACACAAGAAGGCGCTCAACACTTCCAGTCGTCAGGAGAACCCAGACTCCCATCCCACGAGCATGTCCTGCCACGAGAGCGGCTAATGCCAAGGGGGTCCGAGCGCACGACAGCCGCCCAGTGACTGGGGCCCGCGCGGGGCTGGGACCGTCACTCGGCACCAGACCATGGGGGATGGTCGGCAGTCTCTGAAAAAGTTCAGCATCTGTCTCCCTCTGCCCCTGCCATGCCACCCTCAGGCAGCCCTGAGGAGAGACGGGAAGTGGGCCACAGACCCACGCGGAGCAGCCCTTCCGCAGCTCCTCACTCTGGGACAGCGCGACAGGCGAGCAAGTGCTTCACTCTGCGCTAGAGAGAACACACCCTCGGGGCGTCTGGGGGGCTCAGCGGGTGAAACCTCTGCCTTCGGCTCAGGTCATGATTCCAGGGTCCTGGGATTGAGCCCCACATCGGGCTCCCTGCTCCGCGGGGAGCCTGCTTCCTCCTCTCTCTCTGCCTGCTTGTGATCTCTCTCTCTGTGTCAGATAAATAAATAAAATCTTAAAAAAAAAAGAGAGAGACCACACCCACGAGACGCAGGCCTCAGAGACCACAGCAAGCAACAGAAGCCACCAGCGAACACTGTGCTCTGTGCTACGTCACTGACGTGAAACCCCAGAACAGACAGAGCGGGCAGGGGTCAGGGGCGGGGGACGCTGGCTGCCAACAGCACCTTGGCAGGGCCCCCTGCGCTCTAGGGCACAGAGCAAGCCTGGGGTTGGGGCAAGGCCAGTGGCTGCGTCTGTGCAAGAGCACCCACGGGGCCTGGCTGCTCGAGAGGCCGTGGGCCCCGAAGCAGCCTGAGTGTGACGGACAAGGATCAGGACTGGCCCTGGGCCCCTGGGAACCGCCCATGGAGAAGTCTACGGACCCCGGGGCCGTGGGCATGAGCAGAGCATCCCTCTACGGGTTCACCAGGGAGCGGCCCTGCAGGAGAGGAAGTGGCCGGGCTTAGCCTTGCTCCCAGCAACCCTGCAGCTCCTGGTGGCCCGCAGACTGGCCCCAGCCACCTCCACAACCATCCTGCTATTCTCGGGGGTCTCCTGGGGTTTAGATCCAAGCCCTCCCATTTGAACCCAGGTCACCCCGCACGCCACAGCCTGGCAGGAGTGCTGCTCCCTGAGGGAGGGGGGAAGGGGGCGGCCTCCCCAGGTGACTCTCAGGACAGTGAGTCTGGGGCCAGGTTGGGTACTCTGAGGCCAAGAGTGGCGTCCCCACCCCACGTCTGGCAGGGGCAAGAGTCCTGGGGAGCTGGAGTGACGGGGTGTGAGGGGATGGTGGCAGCCTGGTGGGGCGACACTGTGGAACGGGGGAGGGGTGGTCCTGACGGAGGGGCTGCACACACTGCCGAGCAGCTCAGGAGGGGAGCAGATGTTCCCACCGCTGGAGAGGGAGGGGCTGGCATGGGAAGGGAGGGCCCCTGTGCTGGGCCCCCAGGCGGGCCTAGCTTCATCGAAGGGACCAGGGGCTCCAGGGCAGAAACGCACAGGACACATCAGAAGGACTCCAAGGGGTCCCCAGGGACCATATCTGGGGCACAAACATCCAGATGGAAGATGACACAAAAGGACTACAAACCGTCCAGCTGGCACCGGAACTACGGTGGTCCGCCAAGGACGTCCCTCTCTCCCGGCCAGCTCTGTGTGCCCAGGAGCCTGGGCAGCCCACGGACGAGACTCCTGGCGTGCAAGGGGCCCCCCGGGGATGCGTCCCCAGGGAAGGCACTCTAAACGGCTCACAAAATGACATCCTGTCCCTGGTTTCCCACTGGAAAGACCCACGCTGTGATGGAGCTAGGCCTGCCCAAGGGGGTCCCAAGGGGGTCCGAGCGCACGACAGCCGCTCGGGGATGCAGCAGGGCCTCCGGCCAAGCCCTGCTTTCGAAGTGTGGCTTCCCAACTGGCTGTGCCCTTAGGAGCCCTGCCACTCCGACCGGGAGGCCCCGCGGGCACACGGGGGTCTCAGCTCTATTGCCCGTAAACTCCCCTGATCCGTTCCCTTGGAGGTTTCTGCTAACAAGACCCGTGTTTTCTGCAAATGTCACGAGTACCCCTTTTCCAAGTGGACACCAGCCGTTTCATTTTTCAACCTTTTCTGCTAGGGGAGGAGGAGCCTGTCCGTTCTGGACTCAGGAGTTCCAGAATAAATCGTCTGTTCTAGTCCAAAGGTTTTTTCACTTCTACTCTGAGTGTTTACTACCTGTGGCTGAATTCTGCCAAAAGCCCTGATATAATCCTAAGGGTCTTCCTTTTACTTTTTTCCATAATTGATTACGTTTTAATAATTTTCTGACACTAACATTCTTAACTACACCTTAAGGGCTAACATTCCTTAAATACACCCTAATTAAATAGCATTTTTTATTGTTGATTTACTCAAACGTAGAGTATTTGTAGCTACGCCACAAATGCTTTTCCGTATTTTTATCAAGTTTCAAATTAAAGTTAACCTCATAAAATGAATTGGGGGATTCTCCTCGCGTTCTAGAGCAGAGAGGTGCGCTGGACAGGCGCACGCGGTGCCGAGGGGGAAAGGACAGGCCGTCTCGCCGCTGCCGATCTTCTCCAAGCCCTGAGCTCAAAGGCTCTCCCCTGTCCCCAGACGCACACCTACTACGTCAGGGCAGGGAGGCTGACACCGGAAAGCCAGCCACACTAACTGCCCCGGGAGCAGAACAGACTCCCCTCATTCTGCGGCTGGCCACTGGCCGCTGGCCCAGGCTCCATCTGCCGTCTCCGAATTCCGAGTTCACCTTCCGTAAGGAAGAGAAAGGCCTGTGCTGCGGAAACCGCGTATTCCCTGGGCTCGCTCCTGTGTATCCTGGGACTCCTCGCTGGTTTTAAACACCACTTGGGACATCACTCTACTTATGGGATGGGCCAGGCAGGTGTCACTCGCTGGATCCCTGCGTTCCCCTCGGGCCCCCTGGCCGTGCCCAAGACGCCTGTCCCAAGGCCCCCACGTGCTGGTCCACACGGACGCTTCCTTTAAAGCGCGCAACCTGCCTGCTCCGGGTCACTCCAATCCGCACCTCCCCGGTACTGAGAAGGACGCAGCCCTGTGCCTGAAAATCCCGAGTCTGGACGTCCTGGTCCCTGACGGCGGCTGGCAACAGGAGTGCTCACCTGTGGGTACCTGCGCTTGATGGAGGTCAGGGCTCCCGCCGGAAGCTTGGCCAGCTCTGAGTCCCGAACAGCGTGCACTGTGGTCGCCCGGGCCTGGCGGGTGAGCGTCTCCACCTGAAGAAGAGAGGCACAGCCACAGTGCCTGCGCTCGCCAGCTCTGCAGGCCCAGCTGGCCGCACTCTGAACCCAACCAGAAGGCAGAGCACACGGCAACCCTTCTGGAATGCGGTGTATGGGGGGAACGGGAGGAAAAGGGGCTAGTGCGGCTGGAGAAGCATCAGTGAGAGCTGGCAAGACAGCATGCTGCCGGCAGCGCCGGGACCCGGGTCAGGCACCCAGAAGAGACCAGCCAGGGCCTCATCCTACACGCAAGTCTCAGGGGAACCACCTTAAGGCATGTTTTCCTGGATGGGGCAAAGGGGCTGTCCCACCCCTGGTGCTGCAAGCCCGGGTGGGAGCGTGCATGTCAGCCCCCCAAGACCCTCCACAGGTCACTTCCAGGACTCCCCCCCAACCCAGGCAGTGGGCCAGCAGTCACCGCAGGGCAGGGCACGGTGAGGACGGAGCCCGGCCGTACCACACCAATGAGGTCTCCACGGCCATACTCGCCCGCCAGGCGCTTTTTGCCGTCGTCCTTGCGGATCACGGAGCGCAGCCGGCCACTGAGGACGATGTAGGTGCAATCTGACTTGTCCCCCTGCCTGTGGGGACAGAGGCTGTTGGACCAGAGGGGCAAGGCCAGGAAGCCCTCCACCACTGGCGGGGGGAAGAATGCAATCTTCTCACTGTATTTTTTTTGTTTTGGAAAACACAGTTGTTTTACATTAAAAAAGATATATGCTGGGGGCCCCTGGGTGTCTCAGTTAAATGTCTGCCTTGGCTCAGGTCATGATCTCTGGGTCCTGGGACCGAGTCCCATGTCGGGCTCTCTGCTCAGCGGGGAGCCTGCTTCTCCCTCCACCCCCCAACCCCGCTAACGAGCAGGCTCTCTCTCAAATAAGACCTTTGATAAAAAATAAAGGACTTTAAAATAAATAAATAAAAACAAATATGCTAATACATAAATGACTTATTACGGTTTTTAAATAAATAATGAAATACTTAAAATCTCCTTAGTTTGAATTTTCAGTTATCACGAAAGTCAACAGCTGTAACCCTATTTGTGTCCCTGGCTGCGGCAGCCGAGACTCAGAGCTGCGGGCGCCCGGACGAGATCGCAGGGACACCGAGCACACGGGCACCTTCAGCAGCGCCGTTTGGCCTCACCTCCGCTGGGCCACCTCGAAGGGCCGCGTGGACTTGCAGGGAATGACGCGGGGAGATGCCCGCGAGAAAGCGTGTGTGTCTGAGTGTGCGCACACACGGGGTGGTGAGCGCAGGGGGCAGAGCTGAGTCCATCGGCGGCACCACCTCCCCGGGGGGCACGTGTAGAGGGCAAGCCTGCCTCCCCGTGGGCCCCACCTGTACACCGCGCGCCCGGCCTCCACCTCCATCCAGTCCAGCGCGAAGTCGATCTGCCGCACGAAGGACGACACCCGCTTCACCACAGTGTGCGCGACGCCCAGGACCACGGTGGGCTGCTTCCGCATGATTCTGCCGGTGAGCCCAAAGTCACGCCTGCAGCCACTCCTGCCAGTGCCACCCCCGCCCTCCAGGCCACAGCACTTGAGAGGTGGCAGGACCCATACCCCGTTCACCAAACTTGCACCGTAATGCCACGTCGCAAGTGACAGAGACACGGGCCCAGGGCTAGGACAGAGCACACTCAGCCGCCTGCTCTGTCGCGGCCCATGGACAGCTGCCGGCAGCCCTGGGACAGGCCGCGGAGCCCCCTGCCCACTGCCATCTGCCCCTGAGATGTGCTCTGAGCACAGGCCTCACGTGGGGGCCTGACCGGGTAGTGGGATGTGAAGTCCCTGCCCCCCCACAATGTGCCGTGGACTCCAGAGGGGGCGGGGAAAGGAGGTGAGAGGGGCACCAGACAGGGTGAGGCTGAGAGGTTGGAGGGCAGCCACCACGCAGGGCCTTGAGTCGGGAAAGGCACTGAGAGGATCCTGGGCACAATGGAGTCCCTGGCAGGCTCTGGCCAGCGGGAACACGACGACTCCGGTTCCCTGTCGCGGTGCGTAAACAGGCTGCTGGGGGCGAGGGCGGAAGCAGGGCAGCCCCAGAGTGTGGAGGCTTCTAGGGAGCAGCAGCAGGGCTGTGGTCAGCTCAGGGGTCGGAGTGGGACTGAGGCTACTCCAGGACTCGGCCCGAGCGATGGGCAGGTAAGAGGCACCAGTCCCAGAGCAGACAAAAGGTGGAAGCAGGAGCAAAGTCGGGGGAGATCTATGGTTCGGCTTCGGACAACAGACTGAGGAATCTCTGAGGTGCCCCAGACGGATGTCAGGACAGCAGGCTGACACACAAGCCTGCACTCAGGAGCGAAATCCGGGGGGAGGGGCCCAGGACCAGACGAGATCGCCCAGGACACACGTCTATAGGGCAGGAGCTGCCGACGGCAGGAGACTCGTGCTGCCGGCACGTGGGCACCGAAACACTCACAGGGAGTCGGGCCGAGGACACCGCTGGGCCTGGGCAGGCTGGACGGGGCTGACGAGGGCCTGCCTGCACCCAGGCTTAGGGATGACGTGGACTGTGTCTTCCTGAAGAGGAGCTAGCCCCATAGTGCCACAACCCCTTCCTGCCACCTCACCCCACAGGCCTCGCCCTTGTCCCCGGGACTCCTGTCTCCAGCGTGCGAAGGGCCAGAGGCAGGACCCCGAGAGGTGCCCAGTGGGGGCCCTGCCACGGCCACCACTCGCCCAGGAGCCACCCAGGCTGGCCTGGACTCACTCATAAAAGTGGGCCTTGGAGATGGAGAGGAAGCTGCAGTCCCTGTTGGCCTTGATGGTGAAGATAAGGGGCTCTCCTGTGAGCACGGCCAGCTGGCCCACCAGCTCCCCGGGGCGCACGACGAACAGGCAGGTGTCCTCTTCGCTGTCAATCTTCCGCTGGTACACGTGCAGCAGCCCCGACACCACAAATAGGATGTTCACGTCCTGACCAAACAAGGGGTGTGGGCTGGAGACCACGGAGGCTGGCTGCAGGCTGCACTTCTGTGCCTGTGCCGTCTCACGTCACTGTTCCTGGGCTGGGCTCTCCCGGAAGTGTCAGCAGGGTCCATGGTTTCACCGTTTGAGGATCAATCACAGGGGGTCAGTTCTCTGGCGGCAGAGAGCCTGGCCACAGACGCACACCCCTCCCGCACATCAGCTGGCCTGCGCAGCCACGCGGCCCTGCTGCTCGGGAGACAGCCGTCCAGAGGCCTCCAGATGTGCTCCCTCTCTCCCCACGCGGCCCTTTGAGTCTCCCCGACCCCACACACATCACACGTCTGCCAGGCGTGCCCGTGAGACTACTCGGAGGCCAACCTCACCGTGTCCGTCGCCTGCCTCTCTCCAGACCTGCTCACCCCACTCTGGTCAGAGCAGGAAAGGGCCAGTGCAGGGCTCTGGGAGGCCTGAGAGCAAGGCTTGGCCCTCAGGGTCTAGGAGGCCAGGGGCAGATGGGCTGGCTCCGCACCCCGTGCCCCACAAACAGCCTCTGAGGAGTCCCCGGGCACTGGGTGCCACAGAAGGCAGTAGCGGGGACTGAGGCCTGTGAACAGGAGAGGGCTCTCCTGACCCGTGGCCCTGACTGACCGGGCACGAGAGAGTCAGCCAGCATTGTGCTTCCTCTGGGGAGAGGAAGAACCTTTCCTGGTCATGGCGCGGACCAGAGGGAAGAAGGGGGAGAGAGAGAGGCAGGGACACTGATGCCTTCGGACACCTGAAGAGCATCCCCTTGGGGGCCTGACGCCACCCTGCCCCCAGGCTGGACCTCCAAGCGTTCCCCATCCAGGGCTTACAGGCGCCTGCTGCCTAGGCACATCTGTCCCCAAGTCCTGCCCCTGGGTCTGCACAGCTGGCTGCCATCACCTAGACCCCTTGAGACAGGGGTGGAGGGCCCAGGCTCGGCCTGCTCACCCAACAAGAAAGACCCGTCTCATCAAAGCTGCTCTAAAAGCCAACCAGACAAGACACCGTCCACCAGGCTAGCGTAGGGGCCAGAGAAAGCGCAACTCCTACAGAGAGAGACGCCCCGACCACACCAGCAGCGGGGGAGACGAGCTCCCAGGAGGCCAGGAGCTGTGGAGATTATTTTTGCTTGCCCAGCAGAATGTGGCTTTCAGAACCAGAAATCAGGCTCATTTCACTAAAAAAAAAAATTGTCTTTGACCTGTACTTGGATTTGAGAATCGAGAAAACAAAAGCATCTGCACCAGACCGTGGGGTCAGTGGTGACTCCCGTACAAACGTGCGGACACAGGCGTCTGTGAGCGTGGACACGCACCCTCCCTGGCGAGGATGGGCAGGGTCACTGGCACCATGTCCCCAGACACCCCCCCCAGCCCGGGGTAAGGAGCGCCCCAGGCCCAGGGGTCCCAGGCCCTGCATTGCGCGACCAGCGCCGGGCAGCCCTGGGCACTGCTCCCTCCGACCGCAGCCCTTTGCTCACCTGGTCTCCCTGCCTCGACACCATCGTGCCCCCCGGAACATGGAGCAGCGACACCCGGTCATCCAAGAGCGCGGGGTCCTACAAACAACGCAGGGATCAACACAAGGAGGCGGCCCCGGCCCCCCCGAGGAGCACGGACGGACACGTGCTGAGGACCACTGCCAGGCGGCGCCCCGCACAGCCGCCCACAGCAAACGGGTGCCCTCGGCGTAGGACACCCCGTCATGGGGCCCCGGGGCCTCAAAGGCTGCACCTCCAGGAGCTCAGACTCCCGCAGGAAGCGGAGAAAATGCCCCTGGGCCTCCAGCAGGGGGAGGGAAAGGAACCATTCTGAACCCACCCAGCACTCTCTTCTCCACAGGCCTGCCCTCCGGGTAAAGGATTTCAGCAGAGCCTAGGCTGCTGGGGTCCACAAGGCCTTCGCTAACCAAGGGAAGGGGAGGTCGGGGTGAAGCAGGAGTGCGGCCTGGACACGTGGGCCTCACTGCAGAGAGACGGACGGAGGGGTCACAGCGTGCCCCGCTCCCCATGCCTCACCGCCGCGGGACCCAAGTTCTGATGGCGGCAGTACCTTCTCTTTCTTTATCCACGATAAATTTAATATAATCAATGTTGTTAAAAGCAACAATTCAAAACCATGAATCTGTTCAAAGGTGCAGAGGGTTATCCCAAGGCCAGCCGGCAGGTGAAATGCTGGGGTGTGGAGTCAGGGTACGCGGACGGCCCAAGTGAGGAAGACGCCTCCTTCCCCCATTGCCCCTCTTCAAGCCCAGAGCCCCGGGGAAGCATGAGCAGAGGCAGTGCGGGTGTGCGGTGGCCGGCCGTGCCCATCCTGTGAGTCCCAGAAGCCGAGACAGCAGGCCCCGGAGGTTGCTGTGCCCTCAGAGGCCAAGCAGGAGCCACACTGGACCCCAGGTTCCACACCCCGGCCAGGCAGGGGCTGGCTGCTCAGCTCCCCTGCCATCTGGCCCCGGCGGGAGCTTCCCTGAGAAGGGACTGGGCCCGACCAGTGAAGTGGAGGGAGACCACAGTTCCTTTGACCAGGGACGTCGTGTCCTGCTGCCAAGAAACAGCCACAAGGCACACAAAAAACACAAAACACACATGGAAGAGAGAGAGCGGCATCGGAATCAGACTCGGATCTGCTGGCGGTGTTGGAATTCTCAGACCAGAATTTTATCCAACTGTGGCTAATACAGGCTAAGGGTTGTAGGATAAAGTAGCACGCGACACAGAAGCGGGTATCCTGGGAACCAGAGAGAAAAGCTGGAGGGAAGACACAGTGGCAGAAACGAGCCTCTGACGGGCTCGTCTGCAGACTGGACACAGCAACGCACAGCCTGAACCTGAAAAGCAAACACGACGGATGAACGCGAAGAGGACCCTCGAGGGAGGGGCCGCCGCCAAACCCGCAACCCGCGCGACGGGAAGCCAGCAGCCCCCGCGTCAGTGTCAGACCCGCAGCGCCGGAGCCAGCAGGGGAAATGCCAAGCCCACACCCAGGCCCACACAGCACCTTCAAGGTACAGAAAATCAAAGACAAAGATCCTGGAAGAAGCCAGAGGGAAGAAACACCGGACCCAAAGAGGGACAAAGACAAGAATGGTATCGACGTCCCCTCAGGAAAGCATGTGAGCAAGAAAAGAGTAAGTCGAGGATTTAAAATGCTGAGAGAAAAGACCACCCCAACCTAGAATCCGGCACCCGGTGAAACCACCCTTTCAAAGTGCGGGAGCAAGGACGCTGCCTAGTGACTGGGAACCAGGGACCTTGCTGCAGCAGACCTGCCTCGCGAGACGTTCAGAGAACTCCGTCAGAGGGAAGACGGTCCAGGTCCCGGCCCCAGACCTCCACGGAGAAAAAGTACACGACACGAGTCCATCAAAGGCAAAAGAAACACCTTCCCTGTCCTTCTTGGTTTGTTTGTTTTTTTTAAGATTTTACTTATTTGACAGAGAGAGAGAGAGAGACAGCAAGTAGAGGGAACACAAGCAGGGGGAGAAGGAGAGGGAGAAGCAGGCTTCCCGCAGAGCAGGGAGCCCAATGCGGGGCTCGATCCCAGGACCCTGAGATCACGACCTGAGCCGAAGGCAGAGGCTTAACAACTGAGCCCACCAGGCATCCCTGGTTTTTTTCCTAAAGATTTTATTTTTAAGTACTCTCTACACCCAGTGTGGGGCTTGAACTCACAACCCTGAGATTAAGAGTGACATGCTCCAGGTGCCGGGGGGCTCGGCCGGTTAAGCATCTGCCTTCAGTTCAGGTCACGATCCTGGAGTCCGAGAATCCAGCCCTACATTGGGCTCCCTGCTTAACGGGGCAGTCTGCTTCTCCCTCTGACCGAACCCTCAACATGTGCTTTCTCTCTCTCAAATAAATAAATAATATCTTAAAAAAAGAAAAAAAAAACAACAGTCCCACGCTCCCGAGGGAGCCAGCTGGGCCCCTCCCTGTTCTTGTTCTGAACTGATTTTCGACACAGCAACAGCGACACCGTACTCGGTGGTACAAGCTCCTGTGACCCAAGGCCTGGTGGGTCAGGGTTATGGGTCCAAGTTCCCGCGCTCTACAAAGCAGTACAGTGTTTACGAGGAAACTCCCCGTTTCGCTACATAGGGAAGGCGTCCGACCCTGCGCAGCGGGCTTCCCCCCGCCGGCCGGGTCTCCCGCTCTCTGCGACGCCTGCTGGGCAGCCTGCAAGCCGGCTCCGCTTTGAACCCACAGGCTAGGGGCTCGGTCCCACCAGGCCCCAGTCCCAAGTCGAGGGTCCCCGGGTGCACGCGACTTGCTACACGAGGGCCTGGCTGTGAACTGGAGGTTCCCACA
>PISX010015430.1:0-49621 GCA_004024625.1 Mellivora capensis | reverse complement strand
GGACTTCTAATACTATGTTGAACAAGAGTGGTGAGAGTGGGCATCCTTGTCGTGTTCCTGATCTCAACGGGAAGGCTGTGAGCTTTTTCCCATTGAGGATGATATTTGCTGTGGGTCTTTCATAGATAGATTTTATGAAGTTCAGGAATGTTCCCTCTATCCCTATACTTTGAAGCGTTTTAATCAGGAACGGATGCTGAATTTTGTCAAATGCTTTTTCTGCATCTATTGAGAGAACCATGTGGTTCTTCTCCTCTTATTGATTTGTTCTATTATGTTGATTGATTTTGATTGAATCATTGATTTGTTGAATCATTGTTTGTTGAATCATTGATTGAATGTTGAACCATTCTTGTAACCCAGGGATGAATCCCACCTGGTCATGGTGGATAATCTTTTTCATATGCTGTTGGATCCTGTTTGCTAGGACCTTGTTGAGAGTAATCCATATTCATCAGTGATACTGGTCTGAAATTCTCCTCTTAAGTGTGGTCTTTGACTGGCTTGGGGATCAGGGTAATGCTGGCTTCATAAAAAGAGTCTGGAAGTTTTCCTTTTGCTTCAATTTTTTAAAACAGCTTCAGGAGAATAGGTATTATTTCTTCTTAGAAAGTTTGGTAGAATTCCCCAGGGAATCCTTCAGGTCCTGGGCTCTTATTTTGGGGGAGGTTTTTGATCACTGCTTCAATCTCATTACTAGATATCAGTCTATTCAGGTTGTCAATTTCTTCCTGGTTCAATTTTGGGAGTTTATAGTTTTCCAGGAATGCATCCATTTAATCTAGGTTGGTTAACTTATTCACATATAACTGTTGATAATAACTTCTGATGATTGTTTCTACTTCCTTGGTGTTAGTTGTGATCTCTCCCTTTTCATTCATAATTTTATTAATTTGAGCTTTCTCTCTTTTCTTTTGGATTAGTGTGGCCAGTGGTGTATCGATCTTATTGATTCTTTCAAAAAACCAGTTTCTAGTTTCATTGATACGTTCTACTGTATCTCTAGTTTCTACCTCATTCATCTCTGCTCTAACCTTGATTATTTCCCTTCTTATGTGTGGAGTTGGTCTGATTTGTTGTTGGTTCTCCAGTTCTTTAAGGTGTAGAGACAGCTGGTGTATTCTGGATTTTTCAGTTCTTTTGAGGAAGGCTTGGATGGCTATGTATTTCCCCCTTAGGACCGCTTTTGCTGTATCCCATAGGTTTTGGACTGAAGTGTCTTCATTCTCATTGGTTTCCATGAATTGTTTAAGTTCTTCTTTGATCTCCTGGTTGATCCAAGCATTGTTAAGCAAGGTGGTCTTTAGCTTCCAGGTGTTTGAGTTCCTTCCAGACTTCTCCTTGTGATTGAGCTCCAGTTTCAAAGCATTGTGATCTGAGAATATGCAGGGAGTAATCTCAGTCTTTTGGTATCGGTTGAGTCCTGATTTGTGATCTAGTATGTGGTCTATTCTGGAGAAGGTTCCATGTGCACTTGAGAAGAATGAATATTCTGTTGTTTCAGGGTGGAATGTTCTGTATATATCTATGAGGTCCTTCTGGTCCAATGTGTCATTCAATGCTTTTGTTTCTTTATTGATTTTCTGCTTGGATGATCTGTCTATTACTGAGAGAGGCGTGTTAAGATCTCCTACTATCAGTGTATTCACATCAATATGACTCTTTATCTTGATTAATAGTTTTGTTTTGTAATTGGCTGCTCCCATATTGGGGGCATAGATATTTACAATTGTTAGATCATCTTGGTGGATAATCCCTTTAAGAATGATGTAATGTCCTTCTGTATCTCTGACTACAGTCTTTAGTTTAAAATCTAATTTATTTGATATGAGAATTGCTACCCCGGCCTTCTTTTGAGGCCCATTGGCATGAAAGATGCTTCTCCATCCCTTCACTTTCAATCTGAGTGTATCCTTATGTTCAAAATGGGTCTCTTGTAGACAACATATGGATGGGTCCTGTCATTTTATCCAATCTGCAACCGTGTGTTCTTTTATGGGTGCATTAAGCCATTCACATTGAGAGTGATTATTGATAGATACGTTTTTATTGACATCGTGTTACCTTTGAAGTCTTTTTTTCTGTAGATTGTCTCATTTCTGTTCAATGATATTCTTAGGATTTTTCCTCTTTTAAAGAGCCCCCTTAATATTTCCTGCAGTGTTGGCTTGGTGGTCGCATACTCCTTTAAGCCTTGCCGGTCTTGGAAACTCTTTATATCTCCATCCATTTTGAATGTCAGTCTTGCTGGATAACGTATTCTTGGCTGCATGTTCTTCTCATTTAGTGCCCTGAATATATCTTGCCAGCCCTTTTTGGCTTGCCAGGTTGCTGTGGAGAGATCTGATGTTATTCTGATGGGCTTTCCTCTGTACGTAAGGAGCTTCTTTGTCCTAGCTGCCTTCAAGAGAGTTTCTCTAGAATTATAATTCTTCATTCTTGCTATAAGGTGTCTCGAGGTCTTTTGAGAATCTATAATCTTGGGGGGAGACCGTTCTGCCTCAGGTACATGAATGCTGGTTCCATTTGCGAGATTGGGAAAATTTTCATAGAGAACTTGTACCACTATATCTTCTAGACTTCTTTCTTTCTCCTCCCCTTCAGGGATTCCAATAATTCTGACGTTGGAATGTTTCATGGCATCATTTATTTCCCTAATTCTGTTTTCGTGGCTTCTAAGCTATTTGTTCCAGGTTTCCTCCTGATCCTTTCTCTCTGTTTGTCATCCAGATCACTAATTCTATCTTCTGTCTCAGTTACCCTAGCTTTTAGGGAATTTAGATTAGATTGTAACTCATCGAGAGCATTGTGAACATCATCCCTGGTGGCTTTCAGTTCTGCCCTAACATTGTGGCAGATCATGTCCCCAGTCAGGGTCCCTCGGGACACAGGAACTCCTGCTTGTACCCAAAACCACAACAGTGGCAGCTGTCTGGGCAGCTACAGGCCACCAGCGAGATCCCAAGCAGCAATCGCACACTGAGATTTTCCCGCTGGCCTGGGCTGGGAGTACTCAGCCTTTCCCAGGCTGAGAGCTCCTGGCTGGTGCTTCTGTGCACCTCTCTCAGGGGAGGGTGTGGGGCGCATCTCAGTCTCTGATAGCGCAGTGCAGCGCACGTGTGGGGACTGCAAAAAGTTGTGTTTCTGCCAGCTGGTGAGGCTCCCAGCCCCTCACGGGAGCCGTACCCCACGTGCCCTTAGGCGCGCTCACTTGCGGCTCAGGGACCAAGACCTTGTTTCTCTGCCGCAGTCTCTCTGGCTCAGCGCCAGGAGTTGCTGTCCTCGGTCTGGGGACTTAAGCCCCTGTCCCTAACCGTCCCGATTCCCACAATTTCCCCCCACGATCCTTGGCTCTTTTTGAGTGCTTTCTACCAGACTCCAAGTTAATGCTGGTCCCCAGTTGTAGGGCACTCTCGTATTGGGGTATACTTTCCAATGGGTCGCTTCTGGTGGCTCCCTCCCCCTTTTGTTTATCTTCTGATACCACTCCAGTGTTCCCACTCCACTTTACCTGTCCACTGGTGTCTTCTGCCCCCACAGAGATCCAGAAGTGTATAATTCTAATCTCAGACTGATTTCATGGGTGATCGGAGTTCCTTGGTAGGTTATCTGCTCACTCTAGGGTACAGGTTGAAATGGTGCCTCCTCCTAGTTCCCCGCCATCTTGTCCTCCCCCGATCTTATTAATTCTTTCAAAGAGCCAGCTCCTAGTTTCATTGATTTGTTCTACTGTGTTTTGTTTTTTTTTTTGGTTTCTATTTCATTGATTTCTGCTCTGATGTTTTTTATTTCTCTTCTCCTGCTGGGTTTAGGCTTTCTTTGTGGTTCTTTGTACAGCTCCTTTAGGTGTAGGGTGTAGGGTTAGGTTGTGTATTTGAGACCTTTCTTGTTTCTTGAGAAAGGCTTGTATTGCTGTATATTTTCCTCTCAGGACTGCCTTTGCTGTGTCCCACAGATTTTCAACAGTTGTGTTTTCGTTATCTTTTGTTTCCATTATTTTTTTCAATTCTTCTTTAATTTACTGGTTCACCCATTCATTCTTTAGTTGGATGCTCTTTAGCCTGCATGTATTTGAGTTCTTTCCAACTTCCCTCTTGTGGTTGAGTTCTAGTTTCAAAGCACTGTGGTCTGAAAATATGCAGGGAATGATCCCAGGCTTTTGGTACTGGTTGAGACCTGATTTGTGACCCAGGATGTGATCTATTCTGGAGAATGTTCCATGTGCACCAGAGAAGAATGTGTATTCTGTTGTTTTGGGATGGAATGTATATCTGTGATGTCCATCTGGTCCAGTGTGTCATTTCAAGCCTTTATTTCCTTGTTGATCTTTTGCTTAGAAGATCTGTCAGTTTCAGTGAGGAGGGTGTTAAAGTCCCCTACTATTATTGTATTATTGTTGATGTGTTTCTTTTATTTTGTTATTAAATGGTTTATATAATTGGCTGCACCCATGTTAGGCATAGATATTTAAATTGTTTTATCTTCTTGTGGGACAGACCCTTTATGATATAGTGTCCTTCCTCATCTTTTATTGTAGTCTTTGTGTTAAAAATCTAATTTATCTGATATAAGGATCACCACCACAGCTTTCTTATGATATCCATTAGCATGGTAACTTGTTTTCCACCCCCTCACTTTAAACCTGGAGGTGTCTTTGGGTCTAAAATGAGTTTCTTGAAGACAGCATATCAATGGGTCTTGTTTTTTTTTTTAATCCATTCTGATACCCTGTTTCTTTTGATTGGGGCATTTAGCCTACTTACATTCATGGTAACTATTGAGAGATACGAGTATAGTGCTTCTTTGTATTGCCTGTAAGGTGACTGTTAGTGTATATTGTCTCTGTTACTTTCTGGTCTGTTAGTTTTAGGCTTTCTCTTTGCTTAGAGGACCCCTTTCAGTATTTCCTGTAGGGCTGATTTAGTGTTTGCAAATTCTTTTCATTTCAGTTTGTCCTGGAAACTTTTTATCTCTCTTATAGTCAATGACAGCCTAGCTGGATATAAATTCTTGGCTGTGTATTTTTCTCATTTAGTGCTCTGAATATATCATGCCAGTTCTTTCTTGCCTGCCAGGTCTCTGTGGATAGGTCTGCTGCCAATCTAATATTTCTATCATTGTATGTTACAGACCTCTTGTCCCAAGCTGCTTTCAGGATTTTCTGTTTGTCACTGAGACTTGTAAGCTTTACTATTAGATGATGGGGTGTGGACCTATTTTATTGATTTTGGGGGGGTTATCTTTGCCTCTTGGATTTTGATGCTTTTCCCCTTCCCCAAATAGGGAGATTCTCTGCTATAATTTGCTCCAATATACCTCTGCCCCTCTCTCTCTTTCTTCTTCTTCTGGGATCCCAGTTATTCTAATATTGTTTTGTCTTATGGTATCACTTACCTCTCAAATTCTCCCTTTGTGGTCTAGTAGTTGTTTATCTATTTTTCTCAGCTTCTTTATTCTCCATCATTTTGTCTTCTTTATCACTAATTCTCCCTTCTGTCTCATTTATCCTAGCAATAAGAGCCTACATTTTTTTATTGCACCTCATTAATAGCCTTTTTTTAACTTGGTTAGATTTTAGTTCTTTTATTTCTCCAGAAAGGGATTCATTTCTCCAGAAAGGGATTCTATAATGTCTTCTATGCTTTTTTGAGACCAGCTAGGACCTTGATAAGCATCATTCTGAACTCTAGATTTGGCATCTTACTAATTAATGTCTGTATTGATTAGGTCCCTAGCCATGGTACTGTCTCTCTCTTTTTTTTTTTTTGAGGTGAGTTTTTCCACCTTGTTATTTTATCCAGATAAGAATACTTGAATGAGAGAACAAAATACTAAAAGGGTAGCAACAACCCCAGAAAAATATACACTAACCAAATTGGAGGAGACCCAAAACTGGGGTAAGAAAAGAGGAATAAAAAAAATACATACATAGATATATCTATTTATGTATATATATTAGATTGGTGAATAGAACAGAGCCACACACTTGATTTTGAGGGTATTTTGATCTGTTAGAAGAAGCTGCCTCCCAAAATTTTAAAGAAAAGAATACATATATACACAAGATGGAATATGACTATAAAGATGAAAATTAAAGATTCTAAGAAATGAATCAATAAGAAGTTGGTTGAGAAAACAAAAAAGACAAAAAAAAAAAAAAAAGGGAAAAAATGTGATCAGGCTGGACACTGGAATGAAGCCATGCAGTAGATTTAGGGTATATTTTGATCTGTTAGAAGAAACTGTATCCCAAAATTTTAAACTAAGTAGAACCTATATGTATAGAAAAAATAAATAAATACAATGAAGGGGTAGAATATTACTATAACAATGAAAATTTAAAAAGATTTTTTAAAAGGTATTGATAAGATAAAATAGTTAAAAATGTTAAAATATAAAAGTGGAAAAGTTAAAAAATTAGAATAAGAAAAAAATAAAATTTATAAGGTTAACTTCGAAAGACTAAAGGATCATGGGGGAAAAAGCTATCAATTCTATATGTTGCTTTTCCCTAGCTCTGGAGTTCTGCAGTTCTCATTGATCAATGAACTTGACCTTGGCTGGATGTTCTTGTTGATATTCTAGGGGAGGGGTTGGTTGTCATGATTCTCAAATGTCTTTGTCTGAGGTGGAATTGCACCACCCTTGCCAGGGGCCAGGTTATTAGTCTGCTTGGGTTTGGTCTCGGGAACTTTTGTTCCCTGAATGCTTTCTGTACAGCATAGGAGGATGGGAATGAAAATGGTGGCCTCCCAGTCTCCAGCCCCAGAGGACCTGAGAGCTGGGGGCCCCATTCCTCATTGCAGCCTCAGAGAAAAGCAGTCAGTCCCTCTTGTCTCCCTGGTCTTCAGCCAGACTCCATGCTCACCCAGCCTGTGACCAAGTATTTCTGTCTCTGGCGCACGGCCACGTTTGGAGTCTCCAAACCCAGCAGACTCCTGTAGCATACTCCTGTGCTGCTCCTTCCAGAGGAGGAAGGAAGGGGTGTCCCCTGATATGCCATTTGTAGTGTCCCTGCTCAAAAAGCAGTGGTCTCACAGTGCCTCAGATCCCAGTTTAAGGTAACCCTGAAGTTAGAGTTCACTCCTTAGCTCCATTTCTGCAGCCGGCTCCCCTGCTGTGGTACCGGGGAGCTCTATCACACCCCAACACCCCTGGTCTTTTTGTGACCCCATGGGTCCCGAGACCACACTGTCCCTGCAAGGGCTCCATGCCACTTTGCTTCTGGAGTGATGTCCCTCAGTGGATTAGACTTCTAAAAGTTTGATTTTATGCTCCACTGCTCTACTGCTTGCTGGGAGCTGACCCTTCCACTCACAGTCTATCTTCCCGTTTATTGCCTTGGAGTCTCTTCTCTGCACATCCTACCTTCCAGAAAGTGGTCACTTTTCTGTTCCAAGAATTGCTTCTCTTTTTCTCATTGCTCTCCTGTTGAGTATGTAGGTGTTCAGAATGGTTGGATAACTATCTAGCTGAACTCTGGGACCTGATTATATTAGTTCTCCTACTCCTATGCCATATTGCTCCTCCTCCCTCCCTTAATACATTGTTTAATGCTGGGTGCCCAGTAGATATTTAGAAATATTTTTTGAGTATCAGGGGATTTTGTTATCATAAACCTCCAGATGAATGAATGAAAAAAGTTGATATCACAGCTTCAAACAGGTATCCATTTTTCCTAGTAGAGCATATTTTCTGTGGGATATGCTATATATCACTGAGCTGTATTAATTTTGAGATAAGTCACTGGAGAGCAGCTACTATAATAAGAATAAAAGAGCTAGCTCTGCATTTATAAAATCCTATCATAACTTAGAGAAGTTAACTGCTCATTTCAATTAGAGCAGTTCTTTTGATTTGTGGTCACAACAATGGCTGCTGGCTGGACATGTTCTTATTTGAGAAGCTTGTGTCCTCCCAGCAGCCTGAAAGTCTGGACCATCCATGTCAATCTTCTTTTTTTTTTTTTTTTTTTTTAAGGGAGAACCCAAATGGGATGGGGGAGAGGAAGTGGGAGAAGGAGAGAGAGAATCTCAAGTAGGCTCCATGACCAGCACAGGAGCCCAAGGCAGGGCTCAATCTCTCAATGGAGATCATGACCTGAGCTGAAATCAAGAGTGAGATACTTTACCAACTGAGCCACCCAGGAGCCCCCTTGTCCATCTTTCTATTGCTAGTGCCTAATACCTACAGAGTTCTCCTAAGAGTGAGCAGTCCCTTTAGCCGTGGGGGTTCTGGGTATACAACAATGAACTTCATTCCAAGCTGTGTCACATCACTTGAAGCTGAAGTATATCTTGTCTTCCTATGGGTTTTAACAGACTTCAGATTCTCATAGCAAAAGAAATTGGATGGGGAGTCAGGGTACCAGAAATAAAATCCCAACTTCACTTCTAACTCTGAGATTCACCTTCAAATGAGTCACCTAACCTTGCTGAGCTTCCCTTTTTAAGCCTGTAAAATGAGAGGAAATGTAAAAGTTGACCCAATGTCTGCTAAGGCCTTATACAGTTTAAAATTCCTTTATAACTTTTTTGTGGGGAAATTTAAACAAGATTTGAACCCAGATATCCTAACTCCATAGGTTGGGAGTTAGGACACCTGAGTCCTGGTTCTATCCCTAATAATAGTTTTGTGACACTGGCCTATATGGCTTGTTTTGAGAGGACTTAGGGGCTGCAGGGTAGGTTCTGAGGTATTTTCCAGATCTAAGAATCAAAACTTAGTCACCAAGCCACCTGTGACATTGAACACAAAGACCTCACTCTTGATCTGAAATACTGGGCACCATCCTTTGCATACTGAACTAATGGTTTCTTTTGCAGAGGTCATCAGAGTGGAAATGGAAACCCACCATTAAGTTTCAATGTTTAAAATCTCTCATCAGTTGGATGCCTGGGTGGTTCAGTCGGTTAAGCATCTGCCTCCAATTCATGTCATGATCCTAGGGCTCTGGAATCGAGTCTTGCATTGGGCTCCCTGCTCAGCAAGGAGCCTGCCTCTCCCTCTGCCTGCTGCTCCCCTTGTTTGTGCTCTCTGTCTCTCTTGCTCTCTCTCTCTGGCAAGTAAATAAATAAAATCTTTTTAAGAAATAAAAAATGAAATGCCTCATCAGAAACCATATAAACTAAAGTTACAAATTCTTTTCTTGGCAATGAAGTGAGATAATTGATTAGCTCATATATCATGATTATCTCATGGTAAATGGCTACCTCAGGATTTTAAGAAAATTTGTTTGGCAGTAAGATATGCCTAACAAAAACAGGAAACAGATTGCTAATAATTATAGTCTAGGAGACCACAATTTCCAAAATATGATTTTCTTGAAAGGAAAGCATATATAGGGTCTTTAGTAGTGAAAAGGTGATTACAAGGCAAAGTCATTACAGAATAGCTCTTGTATAGGAAAGTTACATGAATCAAGAACCTGTTTAGATGCCAGATAGGTTTTTTGATTCCAGATAACTACACATTCATTGAACATCTTCTGAAAGCCATGCTCATGTTGGCACTAGTGACAGTAATAACCACGTACCTGTGTTCAAAGGACCTACAGTCTAAAAGGAATGGGAATATAGACTTGTAAACTGTGTAACTTACAATACTGTGTATAGCATGTGTTCACTTGGGCTCTGCTATTCTGAAAAAACCAAAAACTAACATTTTCTAAGGCCTAAGGCCCCAAACAAATGTTTGGAGGACTCAAGAATAATCAGGTGTTTCAACTACTCTGAGAAACCCGTGGTTGCCAGACAAGGCTGCAGTGTTTACCCAGGGCCACTATGTCACGAGCTTGGGTCATAGTCATAGCCTCATGTAGTGCCTGTCCCCAGCCAGGGCTGCACAGAGCCTTCAACACCAGGTGCCTCACCATGCTGTTGCTCTGGGTTCTGGAGTTAGAAAAAAAAAAAAGAAGGAAGGAAGGAAGGAAGAAAGAAAGAGAAAAAACCTTTCCCTAAGAAGCCCTCTAAGATTTACCTTTCATTGGACCCCTAACCCTACATGCTTGCTGCTTCCCATCCTCAATAACAAGGAGGAATCAAGGAGGACTTTCTGTCCAGATGGTAGGGCTGTGAGTTCACAGACCTGGTGTCCCTTCTGTCCAGCTTCACTGACTGCCACCAGGGCCCTCCACTGGAAAGAGTGATTTCTTTAGCCTTCTCTCACCAATATCTGAGGTCTCCTTGGTTTTCCTGAGGAAATGGGTAACACTAAACTTTGGAGAACTTGCTGAAAATCTTCTTGCCCATTTCTGTGACTCTCCTTACCAACCAAAATCTTACATTCTCTACTGGGGAAGTGTGGCAGAGAAGAATGGATAGAAGTAGCAGTGCTTTGTGTCTGGGAAAGGGGGAGAACTCTTGAAGTTGTCATATCTCATTTTGGTACAAGTCAACCATCCTACACAGAGAATAGTACAACATGTTTACAAAACTCTAAGCAGTTCAGTAGCTCTGAAGTGAAAACTATAAGACTGAGAACAGCAAGAGATGAACCTATGGGTGTGAGCACAAACCCTAAGAGAATAAGTTGATTTTTAACTACACATGGAAGGGATATATATAAACTTCTCGTGTAAAGTTGATGCACAGTGTTACATTAGTTTCAGGTGTATAACATAGTGATTCAACAATTTTATCCCTTATGCTATGTTCCCCATAAATGAAGCTATCATCTGTTACCATACAAAAGGTCATCAAAGTATTATTACTATATTCCTCCTGCTGTGTCAGGAAGCCTGTCTCTCCCACTCCCCTTCACCCATTTTCCCAACCCCTACTGCTCTCCCCTCCAGCAACCAATAGTTTCCTATTTAGAGGTATTCTACCTTTGGTTGTTGATTCACCTCACAAGATTCATACCACCTCTTCCCTATCCATTTGTCTATCAGTGGACACTTAGGTTGCTTCCATACCTTGGCTTTTGTAAATAATACTGCAATAAACCTGGGGTTACATATATCTTTTCAAATTAATGTTTGTGCTTTCTTTGGGTAAATAGCCAATGGTGGAATTATTGGATCATATTGTGCTTTATTTAATTTTTTGAGGAAACTCCATACTCTTTTCCACAGTGGCCATACCAATTTAAATTCTCACCAACACCTTATAAACCTTCCTTTTTATTCTACATCCTAATACTTGTTATTTCTTGTCTTTTTAAATTTTAGCCATTCTAACAGATGTAAGGTGATATCTCACTGGTTTTGATTTGCATTTCTCTGACAAGTGATGTTAAACATCACCTATGGAAGGTTTAACTGTTGCCAAGCACTGTCCTAAGAGTTCATCTGTATTCAACTATCTATATCACAATCCAATGAAATAAGCACAATTGTTATTCCCATTTTACAAATGAGGAAACTGGAGATAGCAGAGATAACTTGTCTAGAATCACACAATTTGTCAGTGGCAGAACTGGAACTCAGACTACAGTTTTTTTATTCTGAAACTTATACTCAAACTACATTTTTTGCACCCTTGAGAATCCTTGATGTCACAAATGGGGACCCACTGGAAACCCTAGGATAAGAGGAATGGTGGGGCAGGGAGGGGAACAGAGCCATAGAAAGAATAATGTTGTGTATACAGGAGGATAGAAAAAAGCAAGACCAGATGGAGGAAAATTTCAGTGAATTTGGACTTGATGGTTTAAGCAATGAAAAATCCCAGGTATATGTGATTAATCTAAATAGATCATCTATATTTTATTTTATTTTTTTATTTTTTTATTTTATTTTATTTTTTTTTTGACAGACAGAGATCACAATTAGGCAGAAGGACAGGCAGAGAGAGAGAGGAGAAAGCAGGCTCCCCGCTAAGCAGAAAGCCCGATGCGGGGCTTGATCCCAGGACCCTGGGATCATGACCTGAGCCAAAGGCAGAGGCTTTAACCCACTGAGCCACCCAGGTGCCCC
Organism: Mellivora capensis; assembly: GCA_004024625.1. NCBI lineage: Eukaryota > Metazoa > Chordata > Mammalia > Carnivora > Mustelidae > Mellivora > Mellivora capensis. Next base: position 37,704 of record PISX010015430.1, on the reverse strand, counting down.
TAGATCATCTATATTTTTAAATGACTTTCAAAATAGTTGTGTACAAACTACTTTCCATCTGCTGTTTTCAGTCTTTATTGTTGGAGATATTCACTGTTTCTTGAGAGATATGTGCCTATGTCCTTTTTTCTTTTGGTGTCACACTATTCAATTTCAGCAGTGGAAATTGAGGTCAGAAAATAGGAAATTACAACTTCATGTAGAGAATCACTCATGCAAGGTTCTGACGATCTTGGTTGCACACAGATATGCTTATTAAGGAACCCAAGAGAGGAAAGTAATGGAATAAAACCTTAGCACAGTTTTAATCTGAACTATTTTCAGGTATTTTATTTTTTTTAAATAATAGTATTTTATTTCTAGTAGTATTTTATTTCTTTTTCTGTCCTAAGAGAAGAAATAGAAATTTTGTATAACAAAGCCACGAGATTGGCCTCAGTAGTTTATTTGACCTGTAGAAGTGAAACCTTTGCTGATCTTTTTTGGCGTCAGAATAAGCAGTTTTAACTTCAGAAGTAAGAAGATAAATTGCTTATATCATTTGTGTTACTGTGACCATTTTCTGTTTGCCCCCTTCCTAGGTAGTACCTAGGCAATTTTTATCTCTCTTGATTTAGTGTGCAGTAAACTAAGTGTTTGAGTATGAAGTTCCTTTTCTATTCTTTAAGGCACTTAACTATACTTCTAATAGGGTGAACCATAAATACATTAACAGAACCAGAATGATCATTTTTCCTAGTATTACAGCTAGTATTACAATCAACTACTTGACAGGGATCAATGCCCTGGGCATCATACTCTGTTCCTCCTCCTCCTGCAGCCCCATTCTACTCGAAGTGTGCCATCCTTTGACTGTGTGGGAATCCAGGGCCCTGGTATCCACCCCTGAAAGCCTCAAGCCCACATCTAGGACCCACATGAGCCTTGCAGCCATAGGCCCAATTGGTGTGATGGGGCAGCTGTATGTTTGGGCTATATTTGAAATTCAGATATACAGACTAGAGTATCCAAAGCCAGGAGTAGAATGTAGCAAATGGGTAGCAGGCTAGGGGCCAACTGTCTCTGCTGCTATGCTACACTTGGGTGCAGTACTGCCATTAGATCCAAGAATTCTAAGTTTGAACCTGGACTTCCAGGCTGTTAGGAAGGTATGCTTGTCAAGGTAAAAGGAAAGAACATTTTATCTTTATTACCTTGATTTGTAACTTCTAACTAACATTTACACATTTAGGGTTTTTTTTTTAAGTTTTTGCTTAAATTCCATTTAATTAACATATGGGGCAATATCTGTATTAGGTATACAATAGGTTGGTTCAACATTTCCATACAATGCCCAGCGCTCATCACAGCAAGCATACTCCTTAATCCCCATCACCTATATTACCCACCCCCCCGCCTCCCCTCTGGTAACCATCAGTTTGTTTGCTATAATTAAGAATCTCTTTCCTGGAATGTTTCCATTTACACTTTAACTCCGGTCCCACAAATGTTAGGGATAGGTCTGGAATGACCTCTCACCCAAAACCATTGAATCAGATTTTCTCACCTTGGAATGTGGAATTGGTGTTGGTTTCTGCTGGTCACTTGAACTGGGAACATCCAAACTTCTAAGCTGAGTCCCGACAGTTGTAGGACAATCCATTACAGTCTATTAGCTTTTGGAATAAGAACTTTAGAGGTGGCCTGATTCCTGTTCTATCCAAGACTTGGTTGCTGACCTTTTTCTTAACTTTTATAGCATACCACAGTATCCTTCCCATAATGTCCCTGTCCTGCTACCTTATTTTCAAATGGGTGTTCATTACCTGCTTTCTATAATCTGTGTTTCCACCTAGGCCATGAGGATTAACAAATGCATTGTTTAATAACCCAAGACATTATGTTGGAGGCTTCAAAATCTTTCATAAAAGTTGTGTCTGCTGTATCAGTCACTTCAAAGAGTCTAGTTGGAAGACTCTTCTAACTGGCTAATAACAGGCTAAAAGTGTTATACGGGCTTAACCAAATCTACTACACCTACATGTTGTAACTGAAAAATGATCTTTACTGGTTTTCAATTATCCCTTCATCTCTATTTTATATTTGCCTTGAGATCCAGAGTTGTTTTTTTTTTTTCCTAAGGCAGTGCAGTATATACATTTGGTTTTTATTGTTCAGGTTCTGAATAGAGAATTCTTCACAGAAAGGACCAGCTATAGGAAGATTCAACCTCTTCTGAAGAGGTGTTAAGGGATAGGTTCTATCACCAACAGTGGCCCTCAGCCTCACAAGCCCATTTCTCAGAGGAAAGTCTTCCAAACATATCAGCTCTTTGTTTTCTCTCCCATATTTTTCAGTTTCTTCTCACCTCAGTGTGACTCCACTCTAGTTGAGATTGTCAAGAAAACTTCTTTTTCCTGAGGATGAGAAATGTACCTCTATATGACTGACACCAAATAACTTTCCAAGGTGCTTACTGCATAGCATTTTGTCCCCTTAACACGTACGTTAAAATAATAGTTTATCATAAAAACAAATAAGCAATGAATTATGAGGGGCAGGAGTAATGTTTCCTCCCTTAGAAACAGTATGTAGTCTGGGACCTCTCTCTCTCTCTCAGAGCTATATCACAAGTTATTGTTCCACAAAACTCAAAGATTAGTGCTGGTACCTGAAATGGAGACAGAATTGGAATGGACTGCCCCAGAAGGCTGTGGGCTTCTGGTTACTCCATGAATTCTTTCTAGATTACCCACATGTACTACAAGAAGAAATTGAAGCCAAGAGGAGGTAATAATCTCACGTGTCACTCTCTATCTCTAAACTTACATACAGTGCCAGTCATCCTGGACTCCTTCTATCTCAGTGTAACTTTTCTTTTCTCCACTTTTAGCTCCCTGCCTCTTCCAGGGCCCTCCCCAAAATCATTGTCTGAGGATGTTGTGGTAACCTGAATGGATGAAGGAATGTTCAAGGTGGTGATGTTGGGCTGAAGCAGTAGACTTTAAAAGAGCTTAAGTATATCCATACTATAGACGATTATTAAGCCTTTAAAAATGAATTTTTTAAAAGATTTTATTTATTTATTTGACAGACAGAGATCACAAGTAGGCGGAGAGGCAGGCAGAGAGAGGAGGAAGCAGGCTCCCTGCAGAGCAGAGAGCTGGATGTGGGGCTCAATCCCAGGACACTGGGATCATGACCTGAGCCGAAGGCAGAGGCTTTAACCCACTGAGCCACTCAGGTGCCCCCAAAAATGAATTTCTGACACATGCTACAAACTAGGTAAAATTTGAAGACCTTTTACTAAGTGAAATAAACAGAAAAAGAAAAGTGATTCCCTTTAAATGAAGTTCCTAAAGTAGAGTCATAGAAAGTAAAATGGTAGTCTTTAGGGGCTGTAGGGAGGGGTATATGGTTGGTTGATGTTTATTCTCTCCACCCCTGCTTGCTTTTTCCGATTTTCCATTTCTTAGACACTGCTATAGCATATTCCACATCCTACATAACTGACTCTTAACCCAGAATCTCTTAGACTGTGATAGAACAGTTTCTACATTGGGATGGACTGTAGTGACCCAAATTTTGCAGGGGACACAAAGAGCCCCCTGGAGCTTGAGTTTTGAAGGGACCAGTGGTGGGACCAGACCTCTAGGTGGGCTGCAGAAACTATAGGAGCAAGAGGTTTTCTGCTGCATGAAAAGGGTAAACAAATTCCTTTATTCTACTCAGATCACACATATCTATACTTAAAAACCTCTGGTGACTTTCCTTCTCCCTTGCATTAAAAATAAGAGTCCAGGCTCCAGAGCTCAGGGGTTAGAGCACTGGTTTTGTAAAAACCAGAGTCCTAATGCCTTCAAGGCCCTGCTTCTGATGCGTCCCCCTGTTCTTTCCCTGGCTCACTCGTCGCCAGCCACGCTGCCTCTTCATTATTCCTCAGTCATCAACACACTCCTGCATCTCAGCCCTTGCTCTTGTTCTTCCCTCTGCCTAAAAAGTTTCTCCCCCAAAGGCCCTTGTGGCTTTCTCATTCATCTCCCTCATGTCTTTATGCAAGTGCCACCTCAATTATACCTCCTTAGGCCACTATATTTAAAATTAGAAGAATTAAAATTAAGAATTGGAATCCCCTGCCTTCTAGTCTCCACGGTGCTCCTCACCATCTTGCAGGATATATGATTTAATTACGTGTTATGTATGTGTATTGTCTCCCTGACAGATGTCAGGGATTTTATATTTTTGATCATTTCTGTTTCCTCTTTGCTTAGAATGGTGTGTAGTCCATATTCAACAAATACTTAAGTTACTAAATACAAAAATGAACTAGTGTTTGCTTCCTAGAATGGTTAGAAATTCTAGAGCTAAACAGAAAGGTCTTCCCTTTAGAATGGGACTACAAATGGAAGCTGTATAGGTCCACAATAATCCCAGAACTCTAGGATAACTCTAAAGGATGTTAATCTATATATTGTTGGCAATAGTAGTAATGCCAATGTCACTAAACTCTCAAGTGAACCATGATAAAATAAATCTATCTTTTCCAGAAAACCCACATCCTTTAGGAAATCAGTGGAATTAATCACCGTATTAACTGCAACAACTCAGCGATATGAATACCAAAGGCATCTTGTAGCATTTTCCCTTGTGAATAAGATCAAGGGAAGATAGAGAACTTTACATCATTACAATTCATGAAAGCTGCAATTTTAACCCCTGCCACATGTCAAACACTACACTGGTAGTTAAGTTCACTTCAACTCACCAACCCTCTAGTAGATGTAATATTATCTGGAGAAAACTGAGGGTCAGAAAAGTTATTTTTCCAAATTTATGCTCCCAGGTGATTCAAACTTAGGTTTTCTGAACCCCAAATCCAAAGCTATTATATTATGCTATGCTGAGTCCATAAGTAATAAAAATTGGACCAGTTGGGGTTTGTTTTTGCTGACACTGAACTAGATTTGAAATTACCAACCTTCTATAACTACTTTGTATCTGGATTATTAAAAACACTGACTACAGTGATGAAACTTTTCCACAGTAAAGAGAAATAATAATTTAAAGGTTGCTATCTTTCCCAATTCATTTTTTTGAAAATCATCTTGGCTTATCACTGGGGAAGATCTCTAAGCAATAAAAGAAATGCAATGAAAAGAAAAGGCAATGTATCATAAAATGTGTTTTGCATGTTGATAACCTGGGATTCATTCATTACTTATGATAAGTGTGAAAACTGTTTTGATGAACTTCATGAATAGGACAGTTTTAGTCAGGTGAAGTCCTTAACTGTTAAGCTGGTTAAGTACATTGTTGAAATGTACAACAGGGCCTTGGGGCAGTTTTCCAAATATAATTAGGTTTGTAGTTTATTAAAGTATGGATTTGAAGTTCTCTTGTATTTATAATATATTTTCAATGATCAAGAGCTGGGAAAGTGTTTGGAAAGAGACTTGGAAGAAAGTGACAATGTGTTAGTGAGCATCAGAGGAAAAGACTTATCTTAGAACAGCCATTATCACTTAATCTATTCTATTTTTTCTCCCAAGATAAACTATACCTTAAATGATTCTAGCTACTTTTTAAAAAAATTTTTTAAATTTATTTGTCAGAGAGAGAAGGAGAGAGAGAGAGCGAGCACAGGCAGACAGAGTGGCAGGCAGGGGCAGAGGGAGAAGCAGGCTCCCTGCCGAGCAAGGAGCCCAATATGGGACTCGATCCCAGGACGCTGGGACCATGACCTGAGCCGAAGGCAGCCGCTTAACCAACTGAGCCACCCAGGTGTCCCAATTCTAGCTACTTTTAACTGAAATAAATAAGTTGGTATATTCCTTTCCCACCTTAGGTACTGCCCAGTTACACATATATTCTATTGCTTTGTCTCTTAATTAGCAATTTTGGCCATTTGAATGATAACTGGCAGACATAATTTAATCAGGGAATATCTGCATTCCCTGGGGACTGGTATAATCTGAATTTGAATTCTGTTATGTGTCTGTTCCCATTTGGTAGGAAGAATTCTGGGCTGTATGTCTATAGCATAAAAAGTGAAGAGTGCAAGAAAAGCCTGGAGAGGAAAGCAGGGGCCCACTGGCATAGAGTTTTACAGGTTATGCTAAGAACTTGAAGAATTTTATCTTTTCATAAATGGAAAGATACTGAATAGTTTTAAGGAGGAGGGAACAGAATGCTATTTGCATTATTTTTTCCCCAAAGATAGCTTGCCTGCATTGTGCAGTACAGATTGAAGGGGACAGGATGGTAGCAGAGAGAACAGTTAGGAGGCTCAGTAGTAGACCAGAAAAGAGAGAGCAGAGGAAAAGCACTGATGATGAAGAGAGATTCAAGATCATAACTAGAGGTCAAATGAACTAGATTGGGCAATGAACTGGATGTTTGAATGAGAAAGAAAGACACAACCCTGATTTCTGGCTTGAGGGTGTCTGGATTTGGGGTAGCACTTAAAACCGAGAAGTGGTGGATTTGAGGAAAAGATAATTTTATTGTTGGATATTATGCTTGATGTGTCTGGGATACATTCAGGAAGACATAACTAGTTATATAGTCAGGAATCTCAGCAGGAACTTGGAAGAGAGGTTTTAGAGATAAATTTCAGGGAGTTAGCAACGTATAGATGCGTCAGGTAAGAGGATGACATTGGGAAATGGAAAGGAGAAGTGAGTTGGGGGAAATTGGAGGGGGAGACAAACCATGAGAGACTGTGGACTCTGAGAAGCAAACTGAGGGTTTTGGAGGGGGGCCGTGAGGGGTTGGGTGAGAATGGTGGTAGATATTATGGAGGGCATGTATTGCATGGAGCACTGGGTGTGGTGCATAAACAATGAATTCTGGAACACTGAAAAGAAAAAAAACAGTAAAAGTTGAGATTGCCTAGGAAAGATCTATGGAATGAGAAGAAAAGGCCCTAAAAAATAACATTTAGAGGTATAGGAGACAGACACACAGTTACACCTATGTTGCTCTACAAATGTGCCTTACATACCTTATATGGAGCTGGGCATGCCAAGATGCTCAGGGAGCTTGCACTGCAGGGAGGAAGATAGCAATGGGAAGAAAGCATTACCATCCAGAGCTGTATTTATGACCTATGTATTACACTTGTGTAATATGCAAGCAAGGGCTAAAAGTGCTGTTGTGGCCCTATGACATACAATGTACAATGCTGCCCTCCATCTGGATTAGAAAGAGATCAGAGGAGCCTCTACAGAAAAGCCACCTAGCTCTGTGTTAGAGGATAAAGGGAACACTTCATATGAACAAGATGGGGAAAAGGGTTTTCGTGCAGAAGGAACAAAGATGAGAAGGGATGAGTCAGCACACCACTCTCAGGAAATAAAAGGGACTCTGGTATGGCTGAAAAGCCAGCATGTGAGTTGGGTAAGGGAGGCAGGAGAGGAGGCTGACTAGCACCTTATTCCATACATGATGGAAAGCTGCTGAGGGACAAACTTCAGAATCTACGATAGTGGCTGGCAGGAGCAGGACTTCAGTAAATATTGACTGAATGCATAATCAAATTTATATTTCACAGAGACCCTACTAGTAGCAACAGAGAATATATTGGCTTGAGGAGAGGGACAAGTCAGGAGTCCACTTGGAGGCTCCGACAGATCCAGCTGAGTCATTAGACCTGGAGGGAGACCAGGCAGGTATATGGAAAAGCTGCTGAGCTATTACCATTATTCTGCCAGACACAGAGAGACATGGGCCAGAGCGACACACACAGCCAGAGAGACACGCAGAGCCAGAGCCAGAGAGACACACGCAGCCACACACAGAGACAGAAAAAGAGACCTACACACAGAGCCAAAGCAACACACACATGGAACCAGAGCCGGAGAGAGACAGACAGATGGGCAGAGGGAGGCACAGATGGGGGGAGACAAACACATACACACATACACAAATACCCACACTTAAGACCCTCCAAGGTTTAAGGAAACCGATTCAATGAATATTTGTTGAATGCCTACCAGAGGCAGAGCTGGTTGTTGAAGATTCCAGGGAACACAAAACCTCACATATGGAACAGGCCTGCTCTTCACAAGGAAGAACAGTGGAAGAGTTATCTTTGCTGTTGACTTAGAAAACCAGCTTTTCTGAAATTTCTCACCTTTTAGAGAAAGGAAAGGATATTTTTTAAATTTCTAGGTATATTATGTAGGTGTTTTGTTTGGCTTTTTGTTCTTTGTGCTATTCAAGAATTATCTGGTTATATTTATTCTCCAGCTACATGGAATTATTTTCCAGGGGTACACGATGGCTGATTTCAACACAATCACAAGGCTGTTATCACAAAGAACTTGATTTTTTTTTTTAACCACTGTGACTTCCTATCATTAAGTGTCTTTAAAATTTGCCTTTTCAATTTATTTTAGTATTCTTTCTGGAGGGAAATAGATGAAGAGACCTGTATTTTGGGGCTCTCTCTATCCCCAAATCCTTCCCCTCTCTGTATCCTCCTCACCCCAGTCCAGATTTGCAATTGTGATCTTGTTAGCCAGCATTTCAGCTCCTCCTAGTCTGAATCTGAAGACACCATGTATTTAAGCAAAAGAAATCCAATGATAAGAGGTGGGGAGATAGGAGGTAGGTATAGATGATGGGGTGGTATTTTTCAATTTTTGGTTTTATATTTGAGAGGAAGGAGGAGATAGCATCATATTAGCTCCATTTCCCCAGCTCCATCAGTCTTTGATGTCAAACTACTTAGAAATATTTTGGATAGACCCAGAGGATTAGACATAGGGGCATACCCATTAGTCTCTGGCTCTCTATTCTGGACCAATAAGGGAACTCCACCAAACTTGTAAAGACCATCTTTAAAATCCCAATGGCTGTAGGCCCAGACAGAATCTCACTTGTATATGGTATTTGACTGTGTTATGAAGAACCTTCATTTCCATTCTCATTCCACCCTTCTAAGTCTCTGTTACACAAGTGAGGTTTCACCATTCTGTAAGGACCAGGCATGAGGGAAATTAAACCATTGAGCCAAGCTTTGAAACCCATTTCAATAACCTGAACTCCAATGCTCCTTCCACTCAACATGGGTGGCATAAAGTCAGGTTTACAACTGGACATCACACTGTGATAGCATATCACCAGGAGTCCTCTGAATTCTTTGTCACATGTGCTACATAACTGATGAGTCATAAATGACCTGTGTTTGGGGCTAACCAGTAATTGCTATACCAATCCATGTTTCCTGTTATGTGGCCCTTGTGGGGCTATTTGGAGGGAAAAGAATGGGGTCCTGGGAGTAGAATGTCTCAAACAGAAACTACTTGAAACAAGCAGGGTCTAGGGTTATGGGTTTAATGCCTCTGATCAGCTTGGGCCAGGAAAGGGCATCCCTGCAGCACTCTCCTCCAGACTCCTTTTTCTCACCCAACTCCATTTATAGCCTGACCAATGCAGGCAAAACTGAAGAAATAGTAGTAATAAGAACTCCTCCAGTCGCCTGCCCAGTTTGCTTCTCTGCTTCCACCGAGACTAGGAAGATTCCAGCACACAATGAAAATTATATAAGCCTGGTGAAAATATGAGTGGCAAGTATTTTATATCCAAGAAAGGGATGGATAAGAAATAACCTCAGGGAAAATGGAGCCAAGGATAAACTAAAGGAAAGATTCTTTGTAATGGGTTGGGTTTTGTTTTTTTTTTAATCCTTTACAGATACTTCATCTTTACTACCATGAGCTCCTCAGTGCTAAGTCTTTTCACCTTCTGATTCACACAATAGTGGCTGCTTGAAAGTCAGGGATTGCAAAGATTAAACACTCCTTTTTAATGATGCCATTACAGAGTCCCATGGGGGATCTCCCTGTCATTTTCAGCTGAGTGCATCCTCTTCTCTTTCAGGAACCTCTGAACAGGCATCAAAGCCAGTCTGTGTGATCTCCTATAAGATTAGGTTGAGAGGAGGTTTACTTTCTTTTCTTCATAGATCTTGATTAATGCAGAACAGAAGAATTCTAGCAGAATAGAATGTTATTTTAAAGCCATTTAGAGTAAAGACTTTGAATGTTTTTCATGGCCAATTGCAAAGGGGTTTTAGAGTTAAGCTCAAGAGGGACATATATTTCCATCAAAATCCATTTCTCCTGCCTCTTAATAGTTATGTATCTCACAGTGAGCATTCTCTTTCTTCAGCTCATTAGAGCAGGTAAAATCACAGAAACCACACTAATGGTAAAGTCGGATGGCTATTATCAGAGATTGAATTGTAGTTTTACCTGGATGGCAACAGCCAAAACACTTGCATATATTAGTTTCCAGTATCTAATTTTATAGAGTAGAAGCATCTTTGTGCTCTGTTTTTCTAGAATGGCCAAATGGTATCGTTCTGCAATTAGAATTACTATTAAAAAGCAATTTCAGGCATGTTGAAAGAATGTACTGCTGCAACACTCCAGACCACTTTTGGTGTTTGAGAGATTAATAATTCTCTACCATTGTGTCATGTTATAATGCCCATGTGTTCCCTAATTTGATCCTATTGATGGTGTTGTAATGAATGAGCTTCATTATTCATCACTTACAGAGATCACAAAGGTGGAATCTTTGGCCTCGAGTCTCACAGCTAGTAAGAGAAAGCCAGGACTAGAACCCAAAGTGCAAAACCAGAAAATTTAGATGGATCTGGCCACCTATTGTTCCTAGCCTTTGAGGCCGGGGGTCATGTAGAAAAGGTAGAGACCTGTTTAGATGGGTCAGAATAATTTCATGATACACACAGAACGATTTCCAGCGTCACGGGACCCTGGCACGGAGATTGTATAGACAGGCATTCTATACACTCTGTCTACTCTATACTCTACAAAAGGCTCTTCATCAGTTGCCCTCAACTCTGATTCAGCTCCTATAACAAAAGGAAGAAGTGTGTAGAGTGGAGCAGGAGGGGACTCAGTACGAGGCTTGAGGTTTCTGCTCTTTGCTCTCAGGAGCCCTAGCTTCTTTTCACATCCCATGTTGCACACTACAAATAAAGCCATTCATATTCTGGAAATCTCCCAGTATTCCAGACTTCTAAAATGTTGTAACATTCTAAATCTGTTTTTCTTCCCAGCATCTGGCACCCATAAATCAAAAAGTCTACATTCACTTAGATTTTATTCACCAAATGGGGAAAATTAAGTACTTAATAAGAAGACACTAAAAAATGCAGCCTAAAGAAGCTATTGAAGAGTAAAAGTCCTTATATAAGTACAAAGCCATTAAGCTTCATGTAAGCTCATTTGGGGATAGGCAGGCAAGAATTCTACCACTGAACCACCCATGTACCTCATTTGGGGATAGGAAGAAAAATAGATTTTAGTTTTTGCCTTTGAACATAGCTGACAATTCTTTGACTCTTCCACTTCTGTGTAGTTAATTTTAGACTGCTAATAATAACCTCCCCTTCCTGATTATTCTTAATTAAACTCAATTCCGGGCTATTATTAAATACCAAAACTCTGCATCCTCAGAATATTCTTCCAGAAGGCTTTGACTTATAGGAACCCAGCAAGATTATTCTCCACTCCCATCCCTGCAGGTTGCCTTGTACATTAAATGCCCTGTACATTAAAACCTTCCAAATTACCCCCGGCAGACACTCCAGCAAACCTCTGTGCAATTTGTAAAAGAAAATTGGACAAGAGCATTGAGAGCAAGTGCACATGGGTTCATGTCGTGGTTTCTGTGTGTGAACATTGAGGTTGTCCTCATCGTGCAGCAGCTGCGGGTTGTTGTGAGAGCCTTTGTTAGCAATACCACCTCTCCTGCTGCAGGACTGAGGCTTAATAGCAGGAACCAAGCAGCACACAGCATTCTTCCAGCACTGTCATTGGTTCAAGGGTAGGCTCTGCATCTTGCTTGATCCAGCATTAGTAAAGTTAAGGACTTTGTTTTCGATAGCTGGAAAAGAAAACTACTCCCCAATCCCGACTTTTTTTTTTTTTTGACAATGTGGTACATGAATGTAAGACCCAGCACTGCTGCAGACGTTCTGCAGTCAAATGCTCTACCACTGAGCTATACCCCCTGCTGCAGCCATTCTGTAACCCTAATGGAAGTTGGGTAGGGTGAACAGGTGAATGCTGAGTGGTGAAAATTGTAGAGAAATCAAGTGGTGCCCTGACTAAATTTTGCTGACCTATTGCTAGACTTTTCATTTACAAGCAAATAATTTCCCATGATGGCTCAGTGCAATCTGAAGTGGGTTTTCTGTTCATTTGGAACCCAAAACCTCCTACCCAATGTGGTAATTACAGAATAATATATCTTAAACCCTGAGAGAAGTGTTCCAGAATTGGTTAAACTTATGGATACAGAAAGTCCTACCACTAAAAAAGAAAACTCTCAGGGCACCTGGGTGGCTCAGTGGGTTAAAGCCTCTGCCTTCAGCTCAGGTCATGATCTCAGGGTCCTGGGATGGAGCCCCGCATCAGGCTCTCTGCTTGCTGAGGAGTCTGCTTCTTTCTCTCTCTCTCTCTCTGCCTGCCTCTCTGCCTACTTGTGATCTCTGTCTGTCAAATAAATAAATAAAATCTTAAAAAAAAAAAGAAAGAAAAGAAAACTCTCTTTCCTCCAGGAAAGCAATTCACAGGCTTAAACTGACCAGTCTCATACAGGGAGTTGCCATATACATTTAGTAGAGGAAATTTTAAAAGGCAGATCCAGGGCTTCTGGACTCTGTTGGTTCTTCAGTCACATGGGAAATGACAAAACCTGGCTGCCTCACTCTCTACTTATTGTCCTCATTTCACTTCAGCTGGTGCTCTTATTTCTCAATGGGTGGTTTGCAGTTTTGCCACTTGGCTTCGCCATTCCCTTGAGTTTTTACAGTGTTCACTACCATTGTCATTCAAGATTTTTGTCAGATTGAGTGAGTTTAAGCTTCAATGTGGTTCCTGTTTTCTAGAAAGTTTCAGATTTAAGGAACAAGTTGCAGGTGATTATATCTACTCAATTCTCATGCCAACCATTACTTATAGACCTAATAAACAATTGTGGACAAACTACTGACAAAGTACTCTTCCTAACATAACAAATAATGATTGATAAGATTTAACTCTAATTCTCAGTGCTCTGTGAATATACCAATAATCATTGCCTTGGTCTACCATTTCTTCAATCCTTAAAAGGCAGAAATAATCAAATATTCTACCTTAAATTTAGCCAGTTACTAAAAACTCAAGACAATCATGTAAGAATATATGTAAAGCACTTTTTTTAAAAAAAAGATTTTATTTATTTATTTGTCGGAGACAGGGAGAGAGAGAGCAAGCGAGCACAGGCAGACAGAGTGGCAGGCAGAGGCAGAGGGAGAAGCAGGCTCCCTGCCGAGCAAGGAGCCCGATGTGGGACTCTGATCCCAGGACGCTGGGATCATGACCTGAGCCGAAGGCAGCCGCTTAACCAACTGAGCCACCCAGGCGTCCCTATGTAAAGTACTTTTAAAAAGCTTGGTAATAGAGTGCCTGGGTGGTTAAACGTCTGCCTCTGGCTCAAGTCATGATCCCAGAGTCCTGGGATGGAGCCCAGTGGCATCTCCCTGCTCAGTGGGGAGTCGGCTTGCCCACTCCCCCACTCTCTGCTTGTGTTCTCTTTCTCTCTCAAATAAATAAATAAATAAAATTTTTTTTTAAAAAAAAGACTTGGTAATAATAAACTCAGATCTAATCTATTGGGTAAGGTTTAAATTTATCGTTAGGATTTAAGTAAATAAATCAAACTTTACAGTCACAGATTAATCAATTTAGGCAATTACTATATACTAATTATTCTTCAAAAAACCAGATATTCACGTGGCATTCAGAGGTATCCAATAATATTTTTAATAAGTTCTAGATATCCTTGTCAACATCCCAAAAAATTTCAGGGCGAGGAAATACAGGAATTTATAGCTATTAGTTTTATACACTTATCTTACTCTTCCTGAAAAAAAATTTTCAGCCTTTTTTTGTTGAAGTAAAACTGACATAAAATAGTTTCAGGTATATAACATAGTGATTCAACAGTTATATACTTCACAAAATAATCTTCTCAGTAAGTATAGTTACCATTTGTCACCATACAAAATTAATGTTATAACTGACTGTATTCTCTATACTGTATTTTCACTCCCGTGATTTATGTATTTTATAACAGAAAGTTTGTACTTCTTAATCTCCTTCACCTATTTTACCCATCCCACTACCCACTGACCTCTGGCAACCATGACTTTATTCTCTGTATTTGAGTATATTTCAATTTTTGTTCATCTGTTTTGTCATTTAGATTCCACATAAAAGTGAAATCACATGGTGTGCCTCTTTCTGACTAATTTAATTTAGCATAATATACCCTCCAGATCCATCCATATTTTCACTAATGGCAAGATTTTATTCTTACAGATTATGTACCACATCATCTTTATCTATCAGTAAATACTTAGGTTGTTTCTGTATCTTGGCTATTGTTAATAATGCTGCAATACACATAGAGGGGCAATAATCTTTTCAAATTAGTGTTTTCATTTTCTTCATGGTTTTACACAGTGGCTGCACTAATTTACATTCCCACCAACAATACATGAGGGTCTCTTTTTCTTCACATCCTTGCTAATACTTGTTATTTCTTATCTTTTTTATACTACCATTCTGATAGATATGAGCTGATATCTCATTCTGGTTTTATTTTGCATATCCCTGATGATTAGTGATGTTGAGCATCTTTTTATGTATCTCTTGGCCAATTTATTTCTTCTTCGGAAAAAGGCCTATTCAGGTCCTCTGTGCATTTTCTAATTAGATCATTTTTTATTGCTGAGTTATAGAAAAATACACACACACACACACACACACACACACACACATATATATATATATATATGCTGGATATTAATTTCTAATTAGGTACATCATTTGCAAATATCTTCTCCCCTTCAGTAGGGTACCTTTTTGTTTCCTTCACTGTACAAAGGCTTTTTATTTTGCTGTAGTCCTAATAATTTTTTTTCTTTTGTTTCCTTTGAAGAGACCAAGAAAAATATTCCTAAAGCAAATGTCCAAGAGATTACTGCCTACATTTACTATTGGTAGTTTTAAGGTTCCAGGTCTCATAGTTAGGTATTTGACTGATTTTGAGTTTATTTTTGTATTGGGTAAAAGAAAGTTGTCCAGTTTCATTCTTTTAGATGTAGATGTCCAGTTTTCACAACAGAATTTCTTGAAGAAAATGTCTTTCCCCTATTATATATTCTTGTCTTCCTTATTGTAGATTAATGACCATGCTCACATGGGTTTATTTCTGAGCTCTCTATTCTGGTCCATTGATCTATGTGTCTATCTTTGTGCCCATGTCATGCAGTTTCAATACCATAGCTTTATAGTATAGTTTGAAAGCTGAGAGAGAGAAATCAGAGAGGGAGATGAACCATGAGAGACCATGCATCCCAGGAAACAAACTGAAAGTTTCAGAGGGGAGGGGAGGGAGTGGGTGAAGGGGTAACAGAGTGATGGGTATTAAGGTGGGCATGTGTTGTGATGAGCACTGGGTGTTATACCTAACTGAAGAATCATGGAACACTACATCAAAAACTAATGATGTACTATACAGTTGCTTACTGGACATAATTTTAAAAAAAGCTGAGATTATGATACCTTCAACTTTGTTCCTAGGATCGTTTTGGCAATTTGCTATTATTTCTGGTTGCATACAAATTTTGAGATTCTGTTCTAGTTCTGTGAAAAATGCTGTTGGTATTTTCATAGGGACTGCATTGAATCTGTACATTGCTTTAGGTAGTATAACCATTTGAATCTTCTAATCTATGAGCACAGCATATCTTTCCATTTATTTATGTTGTCTTCATTTCTTTTATCAATATCTTATAATTTTTAGAGTATATGTCTTTCACCTCTTGGTTAAATTTATTCCTAGTTACTTTGTTCTTTTTGATGCAATTGCAAATAGTATTATTCTCTTGACTTCATTTTCTGCTACTTTGTTTATACAAACACACACATTTCTGTATATTAATTTTTTATTCTGAAACTATACTAAATTTATTCTAATGTTTGATGGACTTTTTAAGGGTTTTCTATATAATTATCTGTGAATAGTGACAGTTTTACCTCTTCCTTACCTTTGGATGCCTTTAACTTCTTGGGGTTTTCTTGTTTGTTTTTTTGGTCTGATTGCTACATCTAGGACATTCAGTCTTATGTTGACTAAAAATGGTGAAAGTGGACATCCTTGTCTTATTCCTGGTATTAGAGGAAAAGATTTCAGCTTTCATCAATGAATATGATGTTAAATGTTGGTTTGTTATATATGGACCTTATTATATTGAGGTATATTCCCTCTAAACCCACTTCATTGACAGGTCTTATCATACATGATTTTTTCATGAATGGTTGTACTTTGTTAAATACTTTTTCTATTGGAAGAAAACAAACACACTGCCCTGGGCACCTGCTTGCCAGCATCCATCTCACTGGAGGTGGTGTTGAAGGAATCCTCTCCTTCCCCAGTGGTGTTGTCACTTAGCATCTGACCATTGAGCTGGATGCCATGTTCCAGGCAATTGAGCTCCCAACAAGCATTGCCATTCTGGACACCAGCCTGGCCACAATGGATGGAGATGCTTTCATGCATAGTTGCTGTTTTGTAGCTTGCCGAGCAGATGGTGGAAAGGAGGTGGAGAGGTTTTTTATTCTAACAGCATAACTCTTAGGCCATTGCTGTAAGAGAACTTTTTTTTAATCTATAATTTTTGACATTTTAATTATTATGTATCTGGTATGGGCCTATTTGGGTTCATCTTGTTCCTGGCTCTCTGTTTCCTCCATCTGGATTTCTGTTTCCTTTTCCAAGTTAGGGAAGTTTTCAGCTATTATTTCTTCCAATAAGTTTTCTGCCATTTTGTGTCTCTCTTCTTTTTCCAGGATCCCTGTAATGTGAATGTTAGTATGCTTGTGTTCTAGAGGTCCCTTAACAATCTTTTAAGATTTTTTGTTTTTACTGTTCAGATTTATTACTTTCCATTACCCTGTCTTCTAGATCACTGATCCATTTGTCAACATCCTCTAGTCTGCTATTGACTCTCTAGAGTACTTCATTTCGGTTATAGCATTCTTCAACTTTAATTGGTTCTTTTTTAATATTTTCTTTCTTGAAGTTCTGAGTTCATCTACTCTTTCTAGTCTATGAGCATCTTTGTGACTGTGACTTTGTACTCTTTATCAAATAGATTGCTTATCTTTCATTTAGGGTTTTTTGTGAAGGTTTCTCTTATTTCATGTGGAACATATTCCTCTGCCTCCTCATTTTGTTTTATTTTTTGTGTTTGCCTAAGAATGGGGCAAAATACCTACCTCTCCCAGTCTTCAAGGAGTGATCTTTTATAGGAACATCCTCGTGTAGACTGTGTGCCCAGGGCTTTTGCTGGCCACCTAAAACAGTCATAGGCTGGGGTACTAGAGCACTCTACATTGGGGGCTACCCTGGCTAGGTGGATGAAACTGGAGTGGGTGCAGGAGATGGGGGTCCCATGTGCACTGTTCTGGGACTGTCCTAACAACATGGGTAGAGATATAGCAGGTGCAAGCTGGGAGTGTCCTGTGTACACCACACCATATCAGCCTTGGTAGAATGCTAGGAGCTGCGGTGTACAGAGTTGGGAGGGGTCACTCTGGGGAACTGGGGGCCCAGGGCTTTCTTAGGCAACAGGCTGGCTAGAACATTCAAGCTTTGTTCCCTTCTATGCTATCAGGATGGAAGTGGGACAAAAACACTGGCACTCTGTAGCACCTCCAGCCTGAAAAAGAGTTTCAGTAGTTTTCCCACCATTTGGCAGATGTGCTGGGGCTAGTAAATGGGTTTCCTTCAAGTATTGTCATGTTGTCCTTTAAACTTCTGGGGTTTTCTGTGTGTACCCCAGGGTAAGTATATCTGTACATAGGTACCTCAGTGGTATTGTTCCCCACTATAGTTCATAGGTTGTTTGTGGGGTTCCAATTGACTGTGTCTCTGTCTCTGAATATTTTGAATGTAATCCCTCTATCTTTTGTCATGTAGAAGCTGTTTAACTAGCCCTCCATTGTTCTTCAGGAGCAATTGTTCTATATGCAGGTGTAGATTCGGTGTCCATGGGAGGAGATGAATTCAGTCTTTCTACATTACCATCTTGACCCCTTCTTCTAGCTTTATTGAAATAAAATTGATGTATAACATTGTCTAAGTTTAAGGTGTACAATTTGATGATTTGTTACCCTTACATAATGTGAAATATTTACCACAATAAGGTTAGGTAACACCTTCATCTCAATAATTACTCTCGTTGTGGTGAGAACATTAAAACTCTACCTTCATAGAAATTTTCAAATATAAAAGAGTATTGTTAACCATAGTTATCATGCTGCACATTAGATCATCAGAATTTATTCATCTTACAATTGGAAGTTTATATCCTTTGACCAACATTTCCCCCTTGTTCCCACCACTGAACGTCTGGCAACCATCATTCTACTGTTTCTTGAGTTTGGCTTTTTTAGATTCCAGTGATGAGTAATATCACACCATATTTGTCTTTTTCTGACATATTTCACCTAGAATGCTGCACTCAAGTTCCATTCATATTGTCAAATGTGGCAGGATTTCCCTTTTTTGGCTGAATAATATTACTGTGTGTGTGTGTGTGTGTGTGTATCACTTTTTTTTATTCATCTGTTGGTGGACAATGAAATTGTTTCCATGTCTTGGCTATTGTGACTAATACTGCAATGAACATGGGAGCTTGCCCTTGCAATTTTGCATTCTGTTAATTGTACATCCCTCATATGGTGTAAAACACAGTAATGTGTGAAGGTGTAAAGACCATTCACATACCACTATAAGTATGCTTGCCAATTAAAAATTTTTTCTCCCCAAGCAAATTAAAATCAAAAAAGAAAATCTCCAAACTGAGCAACACATTTGGCAAGAATGTTTGTTTGTCAGATTCATTGATTATATCCCCCAGTTCTGTTTGTTTTTTTTTTTAGATTTTATTTATTTATTTGACAGATCACAAGTAGGCAGAGAGGCAGGCAGAGAGAGAGGGGGAAGCAGACTCCCTGCTGAGCAGAGAACCCGATGCAGGGCTTGATCCCAGGACTGTGAGACCGTGACCTGAGCAAAGGCAAAGGCTTAACCCACTGAACCACCTAGGTGTCCCTCCCAGTTCTGTTTTTACTGTCAATTCACCAACTCTTATTTTTGGTTAACAATTAAGAGGCTGATTTAGAAAACTGGATCGCAGCTTCCAAGGAGTTTTCCATAGGGTTCTATAGCTGTTTCTTCCCTTTAACGTACCAGAAGAAAAAAATTCTGCACAGAAAAATTCTAATAAATATTCTTCGAATGTTTTACAGAATTAAAGCCTCATTAAAAGCCAGTACCCACATTTTTCTTACCAGTGGGGCATCTACTGGATTGGCTCATTAACCATTCATTCCAAACTCCTTCTAAGGTAACTTTCTGGCCAGCAAAGGCTACAAAAACCCTAGATTCTTTACAGTGAGTGTTCCAGATGTGACTTAGGTTCCACTTGATCAAGACTCAAATTTGGAACTAAGTGGACAGAGACACTGTAATGCCAAAACATCCTATGTATGAGGTGTTTCTAATGATGTAGCATCAATCCTATTCTCTAACTCTTCAGTGCCTCAAACAATTTATATTGAAAACTGCAATCCTAATTTTACAAACAGAATGAAGGAATAACTAGGAAAAGGGAAACTCCGGCAAGCAACATCTCGAAGATCCAAATTCCATTTATTTTCATCTGTTCTCTACAGTTTGTAGAGGATATACAAGAGGATATACAAGATAGGATATACAAGTCAAATGAGTATCATGGTGTTAAGTACTAACCATATGTGGATGACTCCTCAGTTTATATCTTTGGTCCTAACTTTTCTGATAAGCCCCAGGTTTGTGTGTTCAGCTGTCTGCTTAACATTATCATACTGATGTCTACTAGCATTTCAAACATAACATGTCCCGAAAGAAAGAGGAGCTTGAAATCTCCTGTCAAATCTGCCTCTAGTCTTCTCAATCTCAGTTAACAGTTAAAATGCAGCCATCATCTGTCCTCCTAACTCTCTATCAGTTGTGTAAATTCAGGAATGGATCTTATGGGCTCTACTTGAAATATATCCTCATTCTAGCCTCTCTCCCACTACTTTAGCCACTTCTGTCCTATACCATGGCAATCAACCTATTGGTCACTTTTCTCTTCTTTCTCCCATGGTCCATTCTCTACAAAGCAGCCAGAGTGAGCATTTAAAAATAATTATCAGATCTCATTCTCTTGATTAAAATGCTTTAAGATCTTTCATTGTACTGAGTATAAAAGCCTCACTCCCTAGGGTGCCTAAAAAGGCTTCACCACACCATCTGTCTTTGCCTCCCTCCCCAACTTGGCCCCCTTCCACTTGCCCCTTTGTTCTTTCAGCTGCTGCAGAAGCACTGACTGTCTTCCTGTCCTCAAACAGACCAAGCATGTTCCAACTCTGGGCCTTTGCACTTGTGATTTCTGTGTGTAGAGCATTCTTCCACTGAATTATCCCCTGCTGGCTCATTATGCACATTTTAATCCAAAAGTTGAATCAGAGGCCCTTCTTTGACCACACAATCTGGAATAGCACTCTCCCTCTAGTTACTCTCAAATTACCTCTTATTTATAGTTTTCTTCACTATCTGAAATGGTATTAATTTATTCACTCTTTTAGTCCTCTTCCCCACTATAATGTAAACTAGATGATAACAGAAAAGTTCTCACCATATTCACTACTCTCTCTTTAGCTCCTAGATAAATGCAAGTTGAATGAGCAAATATTTTGCTTCACCCAATAGATCAAATACTAATAGTTTTAAATAGAAGCTCAGAGCTCCTCTCTCACCTTCAGCAAGAACATGTTTTTGCCCTCTCCTGGTTTTCTCCTGACAACTCCACGACACCTCCACAGAGTCTTGCTCTGCCAGGCATTACCATCTTCTCAGCAAATGGAAAACCAGCCCAGACACCTAAGAAAGCCCTCCTCCAAATTCTTGACTCATGTCCCCCCAATATAATCCTGGAAAATAGTACCCTGACTCATTTTTGTTTAACCTGATATCCTCAAAAACTTGGAAAAATTGAAACGTTAACTTCATTACATCTATGTCAACACAACAGTATTTGGCAAAAAGGTGTTATGTATTTCAATAATTTTCTCTACACCTTGAAGCTGCAGATAGAACTCATTTACAAAACTATGTGCTGTATCACCTAATTGATAAAGGCAAACTTCATTGTCAAACCACTGAGCTAAATAAGACTTAGTTTCTATCAGAAAAGTTGGCATTTATGTTTGGTTCATACTTCTGTGTGTATACACAGCCCCTTCACAACCCTTTGCCTTGTTAAAATGAATTCTAGAATATATGAATAGGTAAGACAAAAGCTCAACCAAAAGTATGTTGCCTGGATGAAGTATGTGCCTTCATTTTCCTTCACTTGCCTTTGTGTGTTTTACCTGAGCTCTCTTTGTTTACTGCTTGGGCATTCATCTTTAGGAGCAATGCATTTGGTTGTTAACAGTTATAGAAGAAGTGAGGTTGCTAGATGTAAATTGTCATTACCCCTTCTCCTCCCTCTATGATGTATCTGAATATAGACTTTGCCATCTATTTTTAATGTTCTACTTAACATAATGATGTGATAGATAATAGGACATGACAAGGAAAGGCATGGCATCTTACCATGGGCTTATGGTGTCTTGTTTAATTGTTTTATGTGATAGCCTTAGAATTTTTCAATCTTAACAGCAATGTACTATAGTAATATATGGAATGAACTAAAGTTTAGTGTTTATACTTTTTTTTTTTAAATGAGTGAGAGAGAGCATGAGAGAGGAGAAGGTCAGAGGGAGAAGCGGACTACCCAAGGAGCTGGGAGCCCGATGTGGGACTCGATCCTGGAAGTACGGGATCATGACCTGAGCCGAAGGCAGTCGCCCAACCACCTGAGCCACCCAGGCGCCCCGTTTAGTGTTTATTCTGAAAAGCAGAGATGTGTGACTGTGAAAGATGGTAGGGTAGGAAGGGAGAAATAGAATGGCAACACAGTAGGTGCATTCTCAAGCAGATCTGTTTTAGGAAAGCATACATATGAACACTAAAGAGTTAGAAATTCATTCTCTTGAAAATATCAACTATTTATTCCCCTTGGAAAGTCTTTGTATACCCCTAAGAGTTTGAGTGCTCCAGATTGAAAGTAGATGTACAAGAAGAAGCCCTGTTCTTTTGGGCTCTTGTTGCCATCACTGCCACACAGTATTACCCCTGACGTGTGTGATACAACAAGATTCTGTCCCCTTGTTCACTACTAGTTGATTTGGGCCAAGAACACCCTTGAAACCTAGATGTCCTCACAGTCTATAATCTCTCTTCAAGTTCTGGCACAGACACCTGAATTTGGGCATATCTAGCAACAAAAACAAGATTATAAGAACTCTGCCTGTGCAAACTCTTGGGAGTTGTGCAAGCTCACGCACATTACCTGCCATTTATTTCTCCACAGGTTTGCTTGCAACACCAAGGTGGCTGTTTTGGAATGGATTTACCATAGCAGCCATGCTGTTCTCAAAATACCACCCCTTCTCTCAATCTGCATCTTGATAAGAAGAGTGAATGATGTCACTTTCACTCAGAATATTAAACCAACTCATTGCTCTTTCTGGATAGGTATTAGTTCCCTCAGTTTAGAAAGTCCTCCTTATTCTAAGCCAGTGTAAGTGTGGTATATAGATTTGTCTGCTTTAGAATCACCTGGGATGCTCATGAGACCTGCTGAGCCAAAATTTATGGTGACAGGGCCCAAAAATTTACATTTCATAACAGTACCCCAGGTTAATCTCTCTTTGATGAAATATCATATGTAGAAGAGAGTAAGATTGATAGAGAAACAGAGAAAGATTGCTTAACAAATAATTATATTTGTTATAATAAAGAGTCAATTATCATATGGTTTCACTTACTTGTGGAGCATAAGGAATAAATGGAGGACATTGGGAGATGGAGAGGAGAAGTGAGTTGCAGGAAATCAGAGTGGGAGACAAACCATGAGAGACTGTGGACTCTGAGAAACAAACTGAAGGTTTGGGAGGGGAAACGGGTGGGAGGTTGGGTGAGCCCAGTGGTGGGTATTATGGAGGGCACGTAGTGCATGGAACATTGGGTGTGGTGCAAAAACAATGAATTTTGAAACACTGAAAAAAATTAAAGAAAATAAAAGAATTACAAAACCTTTGTCTACCACCTGGTATAAAATATAAAACATTGGCAATGCATTTGAATCCTTCCATGCATATACCTCTCCCTGATAACACCCCTTTTCCATCTCCCCTTCCTTCTGAGGTTACAGAAGGAACCTTAGTTTTTAGTCCTTTGCTTTACACATGTACATGTACTGTTAAAATATAATTTTAGTCACATTTCTAAAATATATTAAAAATTCTACATTAAGTATTCCTCTGTGGATTGCATTTCTCACTCAATATTATATTTGTAAGATCCATCCATATTGACATATGCAGTTGTATTTCATCTATTTTTTTACTGAAGCATACCAGACAATGTTACATTAATTTCATGTGTACAATAGCAATTCAACATCTCTATACCTTATGCTATATTTACTACAAGTGTAGCTGTAATACTATTACAATATCATTGACTATTCCCTATGCTTTACCTTCTGTCACCCGGACTTAATCATTCCATTACTGGAAGCATGTACTTTTCACTCCTCTTCATCTATTTTGCCTATCCCTCCCATGACCATCAACTGTGGCAACCACCAGGTCTCTATATTTAAGGGTTTATTTCTGTTTTTTTTTGTTTTTTTTTCTTTCATATTCCATGTATCTGTTAAATCATATGCATTTGCCTGACTTACTTCACTTACTATAATACCTTTAGGTCGATTCATGTGTCAAAAATGGCAAGATCTCATTTCTTTTTCAGGGCTGAGTAATATTCCATTGATATTCAAGATATGCCATATCTTCTATAACCATAATCTCTCTATGGACACTTAAGTTGTTTCCATATCTTGGCTATTGAAAAATAGAGGTTCATATATCTTTTCAAATCAGTGTTTTCATGTTCCTTAGGTAAACACCTGTGGTGGAATTATTGGCTCATTTGGTATTTCTGTTTTTAATTTTTGAGGAACCTCCACTCTGCTTCCACAGTGGTTGCCTCAATTTATATTTCCAACAACAGTGCATGAGGGTTCCTTTTTCTCCACAACCTCACCAACACTTATTATTTATTGTCTTTTAATACTAGCCAACCAACTGGGGCACCTGGGTGGCTCAGTGGGTTAAAGCCTCTGCCTTCGGCTCAGGTCATGATCCCAGGGTCCTGGGATCAAGCCCCGCATCGGGCTCTCTGCTCAGCAGGGAGCCTGCTTCCCCCCCCTCTCAACCTGCCTCTCTGCCTACTTGTGATCTCTGTCTGTCAAATAAATAAATATTAAAAAAAAATACTAGCCAACCAACTGATGTGAGGTAATATCTCATTGTGGTTCTGATTTGCACTTCTCAAATGTTTAGTGATGTTGAGCATCTTATGTGTCTGTTGACCATCTGTTTGTCTTCTTTGGAAAAATGTCTATTCAGGTCCTCCATCCATTTTTAATTGGATGATTTGTTACTTGGTAGTGGTATATAAGTTCTTTATATACTTTGGATATTAACCAGATATACTTTGGATATTATCAGATACATCATTTGCAAATATCTTTGCCAATTCAGGAAGTTGTCTTTTCATTTTGTTGATGGTTTCCTTCACTATACAAAAGCGTTTTATTGTTGTGTAGTCCCAGTAGTTCTTATTATGTTTGCTTAGGAGACATATCTAAAAAAAGTTGCTGAGCTCAACGTCCAAGATTACTGCCCTTGTTTTCTTTTAGGAGTTTTATGGTTTCAGGTCTCACATGTACATCTTTAATCCATTTTGAGTTTATTTTTGTGTATGGTGTAAGAAAGTGGACCAGTTTTCCCAACACCATTTATTGAAGAGACCCTTTTGCCCATTGTATATTGTTGCTTTCTTTGTCATAGATTAATTGACCATGGGTTTATTTCTGGGCTCTCTTCTTCCACTGATCTTGTGCCTATTTTTGTGCCAGTACCATATTGTTTTGATTACTGTAGATTTGTTGCATAGTTTGAAATCTGGGATTATGATTCCTTCAGTTTTGTTCTTTTTTCATAACATTGCTTTGGCTATTCAAGGACTTAGGCAGTTCCATCCATACATTGGGATTTTTTGTTCTACTTCTGTGAAAAATGCCATGGGAATTTTGATAGGGAATACACTGAATCTACAGGTGGCTTTGGGCGGTATGGACATTTTAATAATACTCTTCCAATCCATGAGCATGATGTATCTTTCCATTTGTTTGTCATCTCCAATTATTTTTTAAATCAGTGTCCTATAGTTTCAGAGTACAGGTTTTTCACTTACTTGAGCAAGTTTATTCTTAGATATATTTTTAAAATTTTATTTTTAACTCCACTGTAAGTAGCGTGTAGTGTTATATTAGTTTCACATGTACAATATAGTGATTCAACAATTCTATACATTACTCAGTGCTCATCATGACAACTGTACTGGTAATCCTCTTCACCTATTTCACCCATCTGCCCACTTACTACCTCTCTGGTAATCACCAGTTCTCTATATTTAAGAGTCTGGGGTTTTGGGGTGTGGGGTTTTTTGTTGTTTGTTTGTTTTTGTCTTTTTTCTTTTTTGCTCATTTGTTTTATTTCTTAAATTCCACATATGAGTGAAATCATGGGTATTTGTCTTTCTCTGACTTATTTCACTTAGCATTATACCCTCTAGATCCATCCATATTGCTGCAAATGGTAAGACTTCATTCTTTTTATGGCCAAGTAATATTCCATTGTGTGTTTGCATACACACACACACACACACACACACACACACCATGTATTCTTTATCCATTCATCGCTCAATGGATGTTTGGGTTGCTTCCATATTTTAGCTAATGTAAATAAGGTACAATGAACAAAGAGATGCATATATCTTTTCAAATTAGTGTTCTCATAATCTTTGGGTAAATACCCAGTAATTGAATTACTGGATCATATGGTAATTCTATTTTTAATTTTTTGAGAAACCTCCATACTGTTTTCCACAGTGGCTCCACCAGTTTGTATTCCCACCAACAGTGCTCAGGGGTTTCTTTTTCTCCAAATCCTTGCCAACACTTAATTGTTTCTTGTGTTTTTCAATTAGCCATTCTGACAGGTGTGAGGTGATACCTCATTGTGGTTTTGATTTGCATTTCCCTGCTGATGAGTGATGTTTAACATCTTTTCATGTGTCTGTTGGCCATCTGTAGTTCTTCTTTGGAGAAAAATATGTTCATGCCTTCTGCCTATTTTGTTATTTTTTTTAATTTAAATTCAATAAGCCAACTTAGAGTACATCATTAGTTTCAGATGTGGTGTTCAACAGTTTATTAGTTTTGTCTTTGCATAACACCCAGTGCTTGTCACATCATGTGTCCTCCTCAGTGCCCATTACCCAATTATCCCCTCCTACTACTCATCTCCCCTCTAGCAACCCTCAGTTTGTTTTCTGTAGTTAAGAGCCTCTCACAGTTTTTCTCCCTCTCTAATGACTTCCCCTTCTGTTTTCACTCCCTTCCCTAAGGTCCTCTGCCCCCCGTTTCTTATGTTCAGCTCTCTCTTCACAGATGACATGATACTTTATCTGGAAAACCCAAAAGACTCCACCCCAAAATTGCTAAAACTCATACAGAAATTCAGCAACATAGCAGGAT
The DNA here is from genome assembly GCA_004024625.1 of Mellivora capensis. NCBI lineage: Eukaryota > Metazoa > Chordata > Mammalia > Carnivora > Mustelidae > Mellivora > Mellivora capensis. The sequence continues at coordinate 10,826 of PISX010015430.1, read as the reverse complement.
ATAAAATCAATGCAGAAAAATCAGTTGCATTTCTATACACTAACAATGAAGCAGAAGAGAAATTAAGGAATCGATCTCATTTATAATTGTACCAAAACCATAAGATACCTAGAAATAAACCTAATCAAAGGCGTAAAGGATCTGTACTCCAAAAAATACCAAATGCTTATGAAAGAAATTGAGGAAAACTCAAAGAAATGGAAAAACAGTCCATGCTCATGTATCGGAAGAATAAATATTGTTAAAATGTCCATGCTACCCAGAGCAATCTACACATTCAATGCAATCCCTTTCCAAATACCTTCAAAATTTTTCACAGGGCTGGAACAAATAATCCTAAAATTTGTATGGAGCCAGGAAAGACCTTGAACAGCCAGAGGAATTTTGAAAAAGAAAATCTTCTATTTTAGTTGAGTTATTTCTTTTTGTGTGTTGAGCTTTATAAGTTCTTCATATATTTTGGATACTAACCTCTTACCAGATATGTCATTTGCAAATATCTTCTCCCATTCAGTAAGTTGTCTTTTTGTTTTGTTGATTGTTTCCTTTGCTTTGCAGAAGCTTTTTATTTTGATGTAGTCCTAATACCTTATTTTTGCTTTTGTGTTCTTTGCTGCAGGAGACATATCCAGAGGAACATTGCTGTAGCCAGTGTCCATGATATTATTGCTTCTGATCCCTTTTAGGATTTTTATGGTTTCAAGTCTCAGATTTATGTCTCTAGTCCATTTTGAGTTTATTTTTTGGGTATGGTATAAGAAAGTGGTCCAGTTTTATTCTTTGCATGTAGTTGTCCAGTTTTCCTAACACCATTTGAAGAGGCTGTCTTTTCCCCCATTGCATATTCTTCCATCCTTTGTCATAGAGTAATTGACCATATAATTATAGGTTTATTCCTGGACTCTTTGTTCTGTTGATCAACCTGTTTTTATGCCAGTACCATTGTGGTTTGATTACTATAGCTTGTAGAATATCTTGAAATCTCAGATTGTGATACTTTCAGTTTTCTTCTTTTTCAAGATTTCTTGGGCTATTCAGGTTCTTTCATGATTCCATACAAATTTTAGGATTGTTCTATTTCTGTTAAAAATGCTGTTGGTATTTTGGTAGGGATTGCATTAAATCTGTAGATTGCTTTGGATAGTATGGACATTTTAACAATATCTGTTCTCTCAATTCATGAGCATGGGATATCTTTTATTTATTTGTGTTGTCTTCAGGTTCTTTCATCATTATTTTATAGTTTTTGGAATACAGGTATTTCACCTCTATGGTTAAGTTTATTCCTAGACATTTTATTATATTTGGCACAATTATAAATGAGATTGTTAATTTTGCTTTCCACTATTTTGTTATTTGTGTGTAGCAATGCAATGGATTTCTATATATTGGTTTTTGAATCCTGTGATCTTACTGAATTTATATATCTGTTCTAAGTCATTTTCTGGTAGTCTTTAGGGTTTTCTACATATAGTATAATGTCATCTGCAAAGGGTGAAAATTTTACTTTTCCTTACCAATTTGGATGCCTTTTTATTTCTTGTCCAATTGCTGTAGCTAGGATGCCCAGTACTATGTTCAATAAAAGTGGTGAGAGACCGTATTCTTGTCATCTTCCAGATCTTAGAGGAAAAGCTTTCAGTTTTCATCACTAGGTATGATATTAGTTGTGTGTTTTTCCTAATAGCCTTTATTATGTTGAGATATGTTCTCTCTAAACCCACTTCATTGACAGCCTTTATCATGAATGATTTTATCATGAGAGGTTGTACTTTGTCAAATACTTTTTCTATTGACATGATATATGGTTTTTGTCCTTTTTCTTGTTAATATGATGATTAATCTCTGCACTCTTTTTTTTTTTTTTCTGAGGCTTTGTCCTATTCTTTCATTTGGATCATATTCCTCTGCCTCACATTTTGTTTGACTTTCTCTGTTTCTGTGAATTAGACAGAACAGCTATGTCTCCTAAACTTGAAGGAATGGCCTTGTTTTTAGATGCCCCTAGTGTCAACTGTGTGTGCCTCATATCACTGGGTGGCTGGTGGCTAGAACTGTAGCTGGCATGGGATAAGAGTCTGGGCCACTTTGTGCTGGGCCACTTTGATGGTAAAGCCAGAACTGAAATATGTACAGGCTGGGGAGTGGGGGGGGGGGGGGTGTGCCAGTGTTCTTCACTCAGGGTGTGTCCTTAGAGGACAGCTGAAGCTGAAGTGGGTTCAAGTCAGGGAATTCTGGGTAAGTCTGTGAAAGGGCACTCTCACAGTCTGGCTGGAGCCAAAGCAGGTGGAAGCCAGGGATAGTGGTGTATTTTTCTGGGGTATAGAGATCTGAGGTGGGTGTTGAGGGTCCTGTAGTGCTCTACTCAGAAGACACACTGCTGGGATGACTGGGACCATGGCAGGTATAGGCCAGGCAATCCTGGGTGCTCTGCACAGGGAGGTTCTGATGGGACAACTGGAGAGCTAAAGTGGGAGTAGACTGGGAGGTTCTGGGATGCTTTATGCCATCGGCATCCTGGAGAGTCATTTGAAGCTGAAGTGATAAAGACCTAGAGTGTTCTATGGTGCTTTGTGCCTATGTTGTCTTTGTGAGATGACTGGAGCTATAGCAAGTGGTTTCTAGGTGTGTCTTGGTGTGTACCATGCTGGGGCCATCTTAGGATCTGGAACTGGTGTGTGGACCTTGGTGAGGGACAAACCAGCTGTGGCATCTAGACCCTGCTCATTATGAAGCTGAAAAGGGGATCCAATCCATGGCATGGCCATCCTTTGACCCAGAAAGTTTCAGAGTTTGGTGAAGGGCTAGTTCCTTTATATAGTACTTGCACTTTTAAATGGTAGTTTTTTTTCTTTGCCCCAGAGGAGACAAATCTCAGTTCCTCAGTTCTGTCCCCTCTTTCCCCGCTGCAGTTCTCAACATCAAGGGTAGGTATTCCTGTATTACAGTGTCTCCATCTTTCTGCTCCTCTCTATGTAGTCTCTCTGTCCTCTGTTGTGCAGAAGCCGTTCAGACAGTCCTCAGGTCTTCTTCAGAAGGAATTCTTAATATATAAGTATAGATTTGGTGTGTCCATGGAGGAGGTGAGTTTAGGGTCTTTCTATGTCACCATCATGAATTCTCCTTGTAATTCATCTATTTTAACTGATGTTAAAACTCCATTTTTGTGGAGACCTACAACTTACCATTTCTACTATTGGTGGAAATTCGCATTTTTCCTAGTTTTGTGATTATGGAATAAATCTGTGTTGCACACTCCTTTGTGATTCTCCTGGTGCATATGTGCATGAGTGTTTTCAGTTTACTAGTTAACACCAAACTGTTTTTTTTCAAGGTGCTACATCAATTTATATTCAACTGAGCAAAGAGGCAAGTTTCAATAGCAATTTTCCTGATACTGTCAAAATTGAAGAACTAGTAGTTGTGAAATGGTGTCTTAGTTTGGTTTTAATTTCCACTTCCCTGTTTACAAATGATACTGAGCATCTATTCATATTTTTGTCATTTATTTCTTTTGAAATACATGTTCATATCTTTTGCCCATTTTCATAAATATGCACTCTGTTTTCATGTTGATACTAATCTTCTGATTGATGCTTACATATCTTCTTTCCATGTGTGACTTGACTTTTGACTTTTTCTACAGTATATTTTGATGAAAAGTTCTTAAATTTAATAGAACTGAATTAATCAAATTTATTATTTCTGCATCTTGTTTGACAAATCCCTTCCTACCCTGAGGCCATGAAGTTATTTTGTTTACAAAGTCTTCTAAGGTTTCACCTTTCAGTTCTTAATCCAACTTAAATTGTGTAAAGGCCCAAGTTAATTTTCTTCCCATGTGAATAAACAGTTGTCCCAGTTATATTTATTAAACAGTCCATCCTTTCCTTACTGACCTGCAACACTACCTCTGTCAGTGATCAAGTTTCCCTTAAAGAATCTACTGCTGACCTAATTGTCTGTCCTCATGCCAATTCCACAGTCTTAATTACTATACCTTTATAATAAATCTTGATATTTGTTATAACAGGTCACTCTACTTCTTCTTTAGGAGTACTTGCCTCTTCCTCACCATTTGCTGTTTCAGTATTGTTCAGATTAGAATTATCCAATTTTAACAAAAAAGTCAAAATTTTGGTTGAAATTAAATATGTTGTGTTTCTGTTTGTCACCTTTAATTTCTTTTCATAACATTTTATCATTTCCTCTTTAAATAATTTGTGTATCTTTTGTTATATATGTGTTCATAAGTACCTTATATTTTTGTGGATGATATATTTTTACATAACATTTTATGTGTTGATAATTTATAGAAATTCATATGAATTTTTGAATTTTAATTATATAGCAGTTGACCATGCTAAATTCTCTCACTAGTTGTATAACTATAGATTTTCCAAAGTTTTCTATGTGGTTAATCATATCATCTATGAAAACTGGCATTTTTCTTTTTAATTCCCCTACCCTTTGTGTCTTGTTCATATTGCACTAATTCTGTTGAATAAAAATGATGACCATAACCATCCTCATTCTTGATTTCAATGAAAAAATTTTGAGTACTTTATTGCTGAGTGATGTGTGTAGATCAGAAACAATAGGTTATGTTACATGACTCTTAGCTACTTTATATTTTATAACTGTTTCTTTATGTTTTCAATAATTTCTTGGATGTACTTTCTGTATTCCCTCCTTTCATCACCTTATATCATATTCCTTATCTCAGAGGTTACACTATATCCAGCTCTCCACCTGTTTTAGTCAATAGTATTGTACTAAAACACAGTCATATCTACTTGTTTCATATCATCTAGGTTGCTTAAACCATACAATGTCAGAATTGAATAATTGCAACAGAGACTGTATGGCCTACAAGCCTAAAATATTTACCATTGGGCCCTTGGCAGGAAAACTTTTCCAAACCTTATTCTCCCTGATCATTTCAACATCAGCAAGCTGTACAGGTCTTATTCTGCTCTTAGTTGTTTCTTCTGACTTTTGCTCATGGTGGCTTATTTCCTGGTATGCTTAATAGGTGATAGTGAGGTGATTGATAATGAGTTCATATTTTGGAACTTCATCTGTGGGAATTCTTTGAAAGATTTGCATTTTTCTGCTAGGAACCTAGAGGCAGGTCATGTCACAGATCAAGGTCCCCCAGAGAATGATCTCTGCATGGAAAATCATTGTGGAAGCACTTCACTGAGGAGTATTCTCACAAATGAACAGCTATAAGGGAATGAAGGAAGCAAGAATTAGAAGGAAACTTGAACTGCTATGCAGCTAAAACAGATTTCACAGAGAACAGTAAAGCAGGGCTGGCCCTTCAACAACATTTCAAATTAAGGGAAGGGGCACAAGACTTTGTGCCTCAGCATAAAGTGTGTACATTTGGGCTACCCCTGGGAAGGAATCTTAATCTTAGGTGGAGCTCCCTTTAGCTGTGCCAGTTCCTTAAGTTGGACTCAGCTGCAAGCCAAGCAGACAATGCTTTACAGGTAGGAGAATTAAATGTATAGATTTTTGGATCGCATAGGTTGTTTGAATTTCATTCTAATGCTATTCCAGTAGCTAGCTTTCAGTTTTATTTTTTATCATTGAAGTATAGTTGACACACAATGTTATATTTGCTTTATGTGTACAACAGTCATTTAACAATTCTTTTCATTATTCAGTTCCCACCATGATGACTGTAGTCAACATCTATTACCATATATTCTTACAGTACTATTGTAATACTACATCCTCTGTGCTGCATTTTTCATCTCTGTGACTTATATTATAATGAAGTTTATACCTCTTAATGCTCTTCCCCTATTTTATCCATCTCCCACCCTCTCCCCTCTGGTAATAACTATTATGTTCTCTGTATTTATGAGTCTGTTTCTGTTTTTTATTTTCCACTTATAAGTGAAATCATATGTTATTTGTATTTCTCTGACTTATTTCACTCAACACAGTATTTTCTAGGTCTATCCATGTTGTTGTAAATGGCAAGATATGGTTCTTTTTATGGCTGACTAATATTCTGTGTGTGTGTGTGTATGTGTGTGTGTGTAAAATACATCTTTTTTGTCCATTATCTATCCATGGACTTAGGTTGTTTCCATGTCATGGTTATTTTATATAATGCTACAGCAAACATAGGGGTGCATGTATCTTCTAAAATTAGTGTTTTCATTTTGGGGGATATTATATAGTAGTGGAATTACTGGATCATACAGTATTTCTATTTTTAATTATTTTAGTAACTTCCATACTGTTTTCCATAGTGGTTGCTCCAATTTACCTTCCTACCAATAGTACACATAGGTTCCCTTTTTCCATATCATTGCCAACACTTGTTATTTCTTGTCTTGTTGATACTAGTCATTTTGACTAGGGTCAAAGTAATATCTCATTGTGGTTTTGGTATACCACATTTGACAATTTTTACTTGTGTCTGTTGGCTGTCATATCTTCTTTGGAAAAATGTCTGTTCAGGTTGCCTGCCCATTTTTAATCAGATTATTTTATTTGGGGTTTTTTTTGGGGGGGGGCGGTGTACAGTTCTTCATACAGCTGGTAAGGAGTTAATATCCAAAATATATCATTTACAAATATCTTTTCCTATTCAGTAGCTTGCCTTTACATTTTACTGATGCTTTCTGTCACTGTGAAAAGCTTTTTATTTTTGTGTAGTCCCAGTAGTTCATTATGGCTTTTGTTTTCCTTATCAGAGGAGAAATCCCTCAATATTTTGGAAAGGCCAAAGTCCAAAGATTACTGCTTTTGTTTCCTTCTAGAAGTTTTATTGTTTCAGGTCTCATATTTAGGTTGAATCCATTCTGAGTTTATAGAAGTAGTTCAGTTGTATTAATTGCCTGCAACTGTTCAGTTTATCCAGCACTATTCATTAAAGATTGTTTTTCCCCCAGAATTAAATGTATAGATTTTTGCATCCTTTGTCACAGATTAATTGATCATATAAATATGGGTCTATTTCTGGACACTCTATCCTGTTCCATTACTCTGTGTGTATCTTTGTGCCAGTATCTTACTCCTTTGATTTCTATAGCTTTATAGTGTATCTTAACCAATCTGATACCCTATGTCTTTTGATTGGAGCATTTAGTCCATTTACATTCAGAGTAATTAATGAAAGATATGAATTTAGTGCCATTGTATTAAACTGTAAAGTCACAGTGTCTGCAGATTATCTGTTCCTTTCTTTTTTTTTTTATTTCTTTTCAGCGTAACAGAATTCATAGTTTTACACCACACCCAGTGCTCCATGCAATGCGTGCCCTCCATATCTGTTCCTTTCTGTTATTTGTTTTTATCTTGCAGAGTTCTTGCAGAGATGGTTTAATGTTTGTGAATTCCTTTGTCCGGGAAACTCTTTGTCTCTCCTTTTCTGAATGACAGCCTTCCTGGATAAAGTGTTCTTGGCTGCATATTTTTCCCCCATTTAGCACCTTATATATCATGCCAGTCGTTTCTGGTTGGCCAGGTCTCTGTGGGCCTGTCTGCTGCCAGACTTATGTTTCTGCCCTTATAGGCTAAGGACCTCCTGTCCCAAGCTGCTTTCAGGATTTTCTCTTTATCTCTGAAATTTTCAAGCTTCACTATTATATGTCAAGGTGTTGACCTATTTTTATTAATTTTGAGGGGAATTCTCTGTGACTCCTGGACTTCAATGTCTGTTTCTTTCCCTAGATTATGGAATTTCTCATATATAATTTGTCAAATAAACCTTCTGCCCCCATCTCTCTCTCTTTATCTTCTGGAACTCCTATTATCCAGATATTATTTTGCTTAATGGAATTGCTGAGTTCTCAAAGTTTCCCTTCATGATCCAATAGTTGTCTTTCTCTATTCTTTTTCTTATTTTCCATTATTTTGTCTTCTGCATCACTGAATCTCTTCTGCCTCATTTATCCCCACTATTAAACCCTCCATTTGTGACTGCATCTCAGTAATAGCAATTTTTAATTTTGGTCTGATTAGATTTTAGTTCTTTTATTTCTCCAGCAAGGGATTCTCTAGTATCTTCTATGCTTTTTTCAAGCCCAGCTAGTATCTTCAGAATTGCTGTTTTAAGTTCTAGTTCAGACATCTTACTTATATCCATATTGATTAAATCCCTGGTAGTGAGTACTACCTCCTATTATTTCTTTTGGGGCGAATTTCTCCATCTCAATATATCGGAGAGAGAGAGAGAGAGAGGGGAAAGACAATAACAACAATGGGGGGGGGACCCACAAGAATTCAGAAGAAAACAAAACAAGAGAAAATCAAATAAGCAAAACAGAACAAAACAAAACAAACCAAAAACACTAGATCCTGGTGTATTTTGGCTTGTTAAAAAAACTAGATCCCAAAAGTGGAAAGAAAGAAAGAAAAACTTATATACACAAAAATAAAATATAGAATGAAAGGAAACCCAAACTCTATAAAAGAATTGAAAAAATAAGAATATAGCTGAAAAGAATAAAACTTGAAATACTAAAGAATTTTTTTTTTAAGATTTTATTATTTATTTGTCAGAGAGGGAGAGAGAGCGAGCGAGCACAGGCGGACAGAGTGGCAGGCAGAGGCAGAGGGAGAAGCAGGCTCCCTGCTGAGCAAGGAGCCCGATGTGGGACTCGATCCCAGGACGCTGGGATCATGACCTGAGCCGAAGGCAGCCGCTTAACCAACTGAGCCACCCAGGCGTCCCATTATACTAAAGAATTTTTTAAAAATGCAAGTACTATATACTGTTTTCCCCAAGAGCTGAAGATTTTATAGTTTTCAATAATTGGTAAACTTGGCTGTAGCCAGTTGTTCCTGCCAGTTTTCTGGGACAGAGGCCTGTTGAGCTGATTTTCAGGTGCCCTTGCACATGTGGAAATATGCCTCTCTTGCCAGGGCCGGGTTCAGTGTAAGTGGCTCTGGACTCCGCTATGTGGTGCTTTTTGCTCCCTGAAGGCTTTCTGCAGTGATGAGGGGAATGAAAATGGTGGTGCCGCTCTCTAGCCCCAGAGCTGAGAGTTTCCACCCCCCCACCCCAACTCTTCAGTGAGCCCTCACTGGAAAGTAGTCAATTACTTTTGTCCTCTGGTTTCTGTCCCAACTCTGTGTTCACCCAGTCTGTGACCGAGCATTTATCTCAGGCATGTGACTGATTTTCAAGTCTCCAAATTTTAGAGACTTTTGCAGAACGGACCCATGCTGTCCCTTCTGAGGAAGGGAGGGGGATATCCCCATGCTTCTGCCTGCGGAACACCTTCTAGGAGAATGGTCCTGGGACCGTGAAGTGATCCACAGTTTATGGCAACCTAAACACAAAGCTGGTGCCTAGACTTTCTGTCTGTGGCTGGCTTCCACCATCTGATACCTGGGAACTCTACAGCATCAGGCACTCCCACCCCCATCCTTCTTATGACCCTGGGGATCCTGAGACCATGCTGTCCCACCTGGGATTCTACCCTGCTTCACCACCAAGCACCTTTAAGCCAGAGATATCCCCCACTGTAACAAACTTCTAAAAGTTCAGATTTTGTGTTTTGCTGCTTATAGTAATTTGCCATAGTCTCCTTAAGCCAGCTCCCTCCCCACTCCCATATCTTCTGATATATGACACTACCTACCTTCCAAAAACTAGTCACTTTTACGTTTGTAGAATTGCAGCATTTCTTTTCTCGACTTGGTTTCACAGGTGTTCATAATGGTTTGATAACTAGCTGAATTCCAGGGACCAGACAAACTTAGGGTCCCCTACTCCCCTGCCATCTTAATCCTTCCTCCTGGTAGTACATCTTAATGTAGGATTGTGATACCTCCAGCTTCATTCTTTCTCAAGATTGCTTTGGTTATTCAGGATCTTTCATGGTTCCACACAAATTTTAGGATTATTTATTCTATGAAAAGTGCTGTTGGTATTTTGATTGAATCTGTAGATTGAATTTAGTGATGGACATTTTAATAAAATCAATTCTTCCAATCCATGAGCATGGAATATCTTTACATTTGTATCATCTTCAGTTTCTTTCATCAGTGTTTTGTAGTTTTCAGAGAATAGGTCTTTCACCTCCACGGTTAAGTTTATTCCTAAGTCTTTTTATCTTTGGTGCAACTGTAATTAAGTTGTTTTCCTTTTTCTTTTCTTTTTAAATTAGGCTCCATGCACAGTGTGCAGCCCAAGGCAGGACTTGAACTCATAACCCTGAGATCAAGACTTGAACTAAGATCAACAGCTAGACCCTCAAACAACTAAGCCACTCAGGCATCCCTGGAATGATTTTCTTTTTTTTTTTTTTAATTTCTTTTCAGCGTAACAGAATTCATAGTTTTACACCACACCCAGTGCTCCATACAATGCTATACCCACACTATACCCACCACCAGCCTCCCCCAAACTCCCACCCCCTACCCCTTCAAAACCCTCAGGTTATTTTTCAGAGTCCATAGTCTCTCATGGTTCATCTCCCCCCCAATTTCCCTCAACTCCCTTCTCCTCTCCATCTCCCCATGTCCTCTGTGTTATTTGTTATGCTCTGCAAATAAGTGAAACCATATAATAATCGACTCTCTCTGCTTGACTTATTTCACTCAGCATAATCTCTTCCAGTCCCGTCCATGTTGCTACAAAAGTTGGTTACTTATCCTTTCTGATGGAGGCATAATACTCCATAGTGTATATGGACCACATCTTCTTTATCCATTCGTCTGTTGAAGGGCATCTTGGTTCTTTCCACAGTTTGGCGACCATGGCCATTGCTGCTATAAACATTGGGGTACAGATGGCCCTTCTTTTCACCACATCTGTATCTTTGGGGTAAATACCCAGTAGCGCAATTGCA